>CALSCE010003134.1:2100331-2112291 GCA_943593645.1 Bovichtus variegatus
GTGTGTGTGTGTGTGTGTGTGTGTGTGTGTGTGTGTGTGTGTGTGTGGTGGGGCAGGCACAGGTGGAAACATCCGACACCAAAACAACTACACAAGGGTTTATAATTCTATGAGAATGTATTTTAGGGCTCTTTAATCTCTTCATGACTGCGAGGGAGTGTTCTTGAAGAACGGCAATAAAACGAGACTCATACATGCAACAAAGCCTCCGGTGAAGCAGGGGGTGGTATGCCACATAAAGCAGTGTTACAGAATAAAAGGGAAAAGAAGAGGAAGAGGCAGCGATGAGGAGGCTCCACTCCACAGGAGGAGTCCTGCTCTAATTGGAGAGAGAATAAGATACACCAAAAGAAGTACTAGAGTATTAGTGCCACTGGTAGAAATAATCATAGCATACATATGTGCATGCTTTGGCCTTTCCTGGCCATAGCCTCCAGTTCTTTTGACCTGACCTCTGATCTGCAGCTCTGTGTGTGGCTCCCTCTGAGAAGCTGCAGGAAGCTGCTGTGAGCTGCACTTTCTCAGAGGGGGTGAAGTTAACATGTGTGGACAATGAGCCACACATAGTGAGTTTGTCTTGAAAAAGGTTACTTTATTCTCATTAAAGTACGACTTTATCCTGGTAATATTACAACTTTATTCTCGACTCCCGAACACAGATATGCGGGATATATGATATATGATATGACCGTGCAGAGGGTTTTGAACATGAGCAGAAATCTTGCTGAAACACACGTGACACACGTAAAGAGGTTACTTCCTCAAACAAAAGACACAAAAGAGGAGGGAAGGGTAAATCATGACTCAGCAGGGACCACATTCAATCATCTACAAATATATTGGATAAATATTTTAAAAGCAATAAATATTTGAGCACAGCATGCCTGAGAGCCTTACTGCTTTATATTACATTATATTTTGAATTTGATTCTGAATTTTACATAAATAAAGACAAGGGACACATAGTTACGGAAATACATCTGTGTCACAAATACAAATGATCTCTGAGACTTAGCTAGACTGCTCTGTGTCACTGCGGTTAAAAATGTATGTAAAGGTCCTGACATGCTGTCCAAAAGTTTATTATACATAAATGTAGTTCCATTGAATAATGTCACCATCCTAACTATGACTTCCTGGTTGGCCCACACAAGTCCTGCATCATTAAAAGGGTTCTGTACTGATGCCTCACTTACCCTCCAGTGTGGAGGTAATACGATGCACCCGGAGGCTGGGGAACCTCCGGCTTGGAGAGGAGGAAGGAAGACAGGAGAGCTCTTTGCCCAATGTGGGGACATCTGGGACGGTGAAGACAACCTCATAACAGTGGTGGCTCTTCAGGAAACCAGCCTGGAGAGACAACAAGTAAAGGAGAGTGTTTGTGGGAGGTAGGGAGAGAGAGGGAGGCTTTATATATGTGAACCAGATGGCACGAAAGAGAACCACTCCACATATATGGCTTACTTCATCTGCAGCAACGCGTTTATCACACGTTGTGAATCTGTAGGATACACTGTGACTACAGCGGCCAGATAAAAAGTATAAGATACCAACCTCAATACCTCCAAACTGGATCTCTGAGGCAAAAAAGATATTTAATAGTTTAGATAATAGTATATATTGGCCTCTTCTTTTTTTTTTTTCATTAACACATAACATTAAGAAGCATTTTTGACAAGGTCCACCTGAATTAGTTTTCCCCCCTAAGAATTATGAATAAGATATATGCTAAACAAGACTCTTTGAAGTTGAAAAAGAAACATAACTTTGGTATCTTCAGTGCTGATATTCCTTGTTACTTATCTGCCAATATATACAGTATATATACTGTGTCTTTGATTAGCTTATAAGCTAATATATTGGTTGGGCTTAACCCCATAGCAAGCAGCATGCTGCCAGGGCATCAGTCCTTACAACTACAAATGATCTTCATATTTATGATATTCTTAGCGTCTCGTGCATCATTTCATACACATTGTCCTATGATAAAAGGGTGCATGCACAACAACATTTTGTATGAATGATAAAGCTTCAATGAAGAGCAGAAATAAGAGGATACATTATGTGTGTCACGTGTCAATCACGGTGGAATAAAGTTTTTGTTCAACACACACACACACACACACACACACACACACACACACACACACACACACACACACCTTGACCAGGTAGCCTCCATCCTTCTCGAGCACAGCGATGAGAGTACTGAGGTTTGCCTCGTCGTCTCTCCGTGTTGGAGAGCCGGGGGGCTCGTCGTCGTCAGGGAAACGCACCCCACCGGCCTTCGAGGTGGATCCTGGTGACGAATAGACGGAGATGAGATTTAAATGAATGGATAAATACAACAACACGTCTAGATGTCCCTGTAAAGCAGGCAAAGATGAAGGAGAGCAGATGGGAGCAGCATCACTACGTCCTACTGGACAGCACTGGGACCTGCTTACACCCAGATCTGTGAGTGTTGACTTCCGCTAGTTCCAATGAGCTGAGAACATGTAGTTGTGTAGTCGTGCTAAAGGGAAGTGTTCCCCAGTGCTGGACGTCTGATAGAAAGAGGCTACTCACACACTGATGCTCAGTACTTTCACATTAGTCAACAAACTACACAAAGTCTCGAGTGATGGGAAGTGAAACCAAAAAGTAAATCATATCTCATATAAATGTTCATTTCCCATGCATGTCTATATTTTCAATGTGAGTTTGAGAGAAAAATTAGGGAGTAGTGAGAAAGTCCAGCAGCCAGGTTACAGAGAGCACTGTATGAAGGACAGGGTCTAACTTACCTTTTCTTCCCGTTGCCATGGTGATGTGGTTAGGAAGTGGGAAGTGATATCATCACTGACCTCCCCACTCTGAGGACAACAGACAGAGACAGAGCCATGCATGTTAGAAGATGTGGAACCCTCAGGGCTCCATCACCACATTGTGTGACGCACCACGGATACTTCAGGACTCTTCTCCATGGTGCAGACAACAGAGACCGTCTCCCTTTGGACACAGAACTTCTGCCTTTACATGTGCTCCCATGTGGTTTTTATATTGTATTACAATTCTAGGCCAGTATTGAATGATGATTGCCAGATATAAATACTTTTTTTATGTGGATTGTCATTGTTTTGGCATAAAAGCCTCCACTCTACTCCACTGCACACACTGACCAGAAAATACAAACCTCTGTACAATCCAAAAGAGTCGCCTTTCATTTAATACTACATTTTTAAATCTTACAACATCATGTTTTGCCTTTTAGACACAGAGTTCTGTAAAATATTGTTCTTTTTTTTAATGCAATGTAAGAAATAAAGCCCATTCCTCTGGTGGCAGAGATCACAGAGACAGAAACTCCTCGCAGGATAAAAGCAGAAATATTTATTTACAGTGTGTGTTAAGACTTGTGACACACAGAAAAAAAAAACCTTCTTAACTCTTTTACATTATCATTAGTACACAACTCAAGATATATATATGATTATTCCAGAATATTTTTTAAGATTGTAAGAACCTGTACTCATCATATGGAAATCTGCAACAATACATTCTTTATCCAGATTATACTATCCAAATAATGTACTTATCTATGCAAAAAATCTTTATGAAAATGTTAAGTCATGGCAAACAGTGACATAGATCCCATGTATCCTCCTACAGTGATGCAGCTAACAGCCATAAAGTAACACTGAGCTAAAGGAAGGAGCCACAAACTCTCACTACAGGTGAGGCTGATGTGTCGTTACTGCAGTGACACGAGAGAAGGCGACACCCTGTTTACGTGAGCCCCCCCCCACACACACACACACACACACACACACACACACCTGTACACACATGACCCTCTGCAGCCGCATGAAGGCATCATGTTACAATTAGTACGCACGGATAAATAAGTTCAATGAAAGTGTGTCGATCAAAGCACAGATTCTCGCCATCACTGTGGCACCCTGCTGCAGCTGCAGACCTCCTCGAGACATATAAGACAGTGAAATCAGTACCGCTCGGTGCAGAAGAGCTGGACGTGAAGAGCCTCTACACCCATAGCAGCAGCGGAGACATGTCGGTAATTCTCTTTATACACCCATGGTTAGTCCCCCGGAGCCCCTGTCCTGTCTGTCCTCTCTGTCCTCTCTGTCCCGCTGAAACGCTGCAGGTAAAATGGCTCTGCGTTGTCCGGACAGGCGCAAACATGCTTCATGCGCGAGGGCGTGTGCCTCCCCAGCGGACACGCGCCTTGCGTCTGCGCCGCTGTAGCTAACAGCTAGCAGCTAACGTCTGTAGATGTAGATGCACATTACAGACTGCATAGAGCTACACCCATACTACACTCCCTGTGTGTGACTCCCATAGACTGTATACAGTAGGTGACTCCCTGTGTGTGACTTGTTTCCGGGCTGTCTGGACATAGGACAGCTCACACTGTGTCAGGTTCAGGTACGTTTCCTCACTTTCAGTTGTTGTTATGTTCAGATATGCTTTGACATAATTGTTATGCTAACAAAGAAATATAATATTCAGAGTTTAACATAAATACAGTCAGTAAGTTACTATGTCAAAAACGGTTGGTGCTAATGTCTGCTATACACATTTAGCCGTTAGCTTGTTATTAAATATGCTAACATTTTACATAACTGTCCTTCAAAGATTTGCTTCAGTTGAAGCATGCCAAGCTGCAGCAAGAAGCATTTACAAGAAAAGTAAAAAGTAAATTATGTAAATCTTTGAAAGAGACGACACCTGTGAGGCCACCAGACATCTGCCTCTGGCCCACATGGTGCTCACTGCAGACTGCAGGGGGACATCTGAAATCATAAGCAATAAGTGAAGATACAGAAGATATTATCATCTTTATTTGTCATACAGAAACACGTGCTTGTTAATAAGGATATGGAATTTGAAGGATGTCCTTGAAGTGGACTGTGGTTTTGTTACAGCAGAATAAAGCGGGTGCTTGAGTGGGTCACAGATAAACTTGTGTCTGTTCCTCACTGCTCTGCAAACATCCAGGGCCGCGTAGTAAAATAGATCCTGGTACCCCAAGGCTGGAGGCCAGACACGTTTACAGAAGAGTTATGGCTTTGCTACTTTGTGCAATATGTATACCCTATATTTCCATTTCATTGTCTATGAATAAAGTGCTTTATTTTTAAGGAGTAATATTTATATTTACAATTAATGATCGTGTGGTATTAGATAACATGTTCTTTCACAAAGACATTATGTAACTAAACTGTTTAAAACAGTTGATGTGAAAAAGTCATGCCTGTAGAAGGGTAGAAGAACCTGGTCCGTCTAGCATCCAGACTGTATTTCCTAAATGTAATCCTTAACTACAGACAATATGAAACATCCGCTCTAAGCCCGAGAGATGAACCGTTTCCAAAGAACACTAATGCAGTTCTATTGCAGTGAGAACATAATCCAACCCAATTGCAGGGAGTAAATCAAAACGCAGGATTATGGGCTGCCTGCTCTGGCATTTGTTGAGATGGACACAGATAAAGGACAGGTGGACATGAGTGGGAGAGGACTGACTGACTTCAGCAGTCCCATGTGTGTTCTACATCTTGGAGAGAACATACAGAATATGTTAAACAAAGTCCACAAAAATAGTGACGTTTATAAAGTCATTGGAGATTCCCGTTCAGCTCCATGTTGCTCCATTAGTGTTTTCTCCACCCTCATTGATGATTGATTTCCGTGTTAACATCTTCCACACCCAATTTCTGACCAATAAGAAGTACATTTCCGTCCCAGCTCCCTCGTAAACACACCTCTGCTAATTCATTTTTTTATTTGGTTCGCTTTAATTTGTTCACTGTGAAACCAAACCAGGCTAAAAAGAAAATCAACCAAAAGCATTAATTTCATACTGATTGGGACTAGCATCCTCCATTTGGATTCAAATTGAATCAACCTTTAATAATCACATATGTACACAGCACCTCACACTCAGTGGAATTTAGACTCTGCATTTAACCCATCCTTGTATTAGGAGCAGTGGGCAGCTACTACACAGCACCCGGGGAGAAGTGTGCGGGTCAGGTGTTTACTCAAGGGCACTTCAGAAGTGCCTCTCCAGTCCACACTCCACAGGGACTGGAACCGGCGAGCCAAGCCAAGTCCCTGCCGGCCATGCCGGATTAACAGGCAACGGACAGGAGAACAGCCAAATTAATATTATTATTTAAATGATTGTTTTAAGAGGATTCTATCTTCTTTTTACTGAAGCTGAAGAGAGATAGGAAAGGGAGAGACAGAGGACGACATGCTGCACATTCGAACCCAGGCCGCTTCAGCAAGGACTCAGCCTTAGCACATGTGCACCCACCCCACCAGGTCAGCTACCAGGGGGTCAAGTAGGTGGAGAATCAGCCTCTCTTCCCTGATCACTACTGAGAGACTCAGTCATATATAAACAAGCTATGTGCAGCATAATGTGTGATTCATGAAACGTTTATACAACCTGTATAGCAATCAAGAGATAATCAATGCCTTTTCATGATTCAGCATGATGGATATGTATATGATTAACATGTTAACAATCAACAATTGCAATAGCATGATTCACTTATATACACCAGTATAAATTCACATGTTAAGAAGGAAGTTATAACCAAGGAAGGGAGAATGTACTTGTTGTGTCTAACGGTCACATGCAGAGGAGGATAGAGACTCAAGGTCAACAAGAAGAGTGTGTGTAACTATGTGTGTGTGTGTGTGTTGGAGAAGAGAGGGAGAGTGGAGAGGAGGGGCTGCCAGAGCAGCACAGAGAGTGTGTTTAAAAAGCCCTGAACTAAGAGAAACGGGTTCTTCCTTCTTCACTTCTGTGGAGACCAGAGATGTCCATCAGCAAAGGCGACTCAGAAGAATATCCAAGTTGCATGATTTACACAAAAGGAGCACAGAGAAGGATTTACCAGCGGCCAACCAACTAAGTAATTTGAATTTCGGAGTTTTCTATACTCACTCTGCTAATGGAAGATTGGAACTGACAACTCATAGACTATGGACAAAGTCTTGTGTCTCTAAAGGACCATCAGTCTGACCTCCCTCTCTCCTTAACCCTTACTTACTAAACGGTAGTTACAGTGAGAGCATTTTAATACTTTTATATAAGAATATGTTTTATTGTATAATCCATTGAAGCTGTATTCCTTGCCCATGCTAATTTCTTCAATAAAAATGTATCTTATAGATTTAAAGTACAAATTGTGGACATTGAGATTTATGACTTGATGAAGGTTTTATAAGGTTTGGTGCATCTAATATCACCAACTGTGTCCTAAAAGGTTTTCTCTCGCCAAATAAAGTAACATATTCTTGAGTCCTATACTTGGACACTAAATGTACCGAGTGTTTACCAAGAGCACAGAACAGAGAGGAGCGCGGCCGATATTATGAACTGATTTCAGGGCTATTCAATCAGCAGTAGTGTCGGATGAAGCAGGATAGATGTCTGGATAGAGGTAGTAGCTAAGTCTCCTCATTGCCTGCTTAAACAGTCCTTAGGAAACCATAGAGGTCACAATGAATAGGTTTTCGGGCTCGGGCCCTTTAAACGGAGAGTTGGTCTAGATGCGCTTTATCAAGACGTAATCTACGGGATCTAACCAGGGGGCCCATGGAGCTTCTTTTTAAGGATCACTATCAAGCACTATCAAATCAAGTGGATATTTTAGCAAAACATTTTTCTTTTGAATTGACCTTTGAGAGAACTTTAATGCCATACTCTCTCCAGATGGTTTATTGTCTAATATACAGCGTTTACTACTTCACCGTTCACTAATATTTCCTTGGCTGTAACTTCAGTGACCTACTACCACCCTAAACCCAGGAGCTCCGCCAGGGGATCATGCTAATCTCCACTACTGCTGACACACAGGCAGCGGGGGAGAGACGGACACTTTAGTTTAGAAGGTGTACTGTTTTTTGTTTTGTTTAATAAGGACGATAGGTGTAAGACTATATTTCCTTTCTTGACATTTTGTGAGTTTATTCATTATTCTAAAGACGCTAAACTAAACTAGAGTTTAAGGAACGTAGCAGAACTGCTGCCGGACGCCCCACGGAGATCTGCACTCCACTCAGTGTACCTTTCTAGTTTTGCATTTGACTCAAAGAGTATAGACTGTGTTTGGACGAGATGAAGATAACCTATTTCTGCTAACTAGATGCCGACTTTGTGGCGTTCTGAATTTAGGGATTTTTCTACTTATAATTTGTCACGATGAGACTAGGAGAGCGAAATCATCTGCGAAAAGGAATAGATGGCAATCACAGGTCGTTGACGTATAGCAGAAAGAAAAGTGGACCTAAAATGCTCCCCTGTGGGATCCCACGTTAGTGCTTGTGGTGCAAGGTTTCATTTACATCCACCACTTGTTCTCTGCTGCCCAGAAAAGACCGTACACACTGTAGAGATGAATTATTGATCAAAAGGGTATTATGATTTGCAGTGAGATCTCTCCCTAATGTGATCTGTTAGGTAGAGCAGACATCTGTAGAATGAGATTTTTTATTATTAATAAGTGAACCAGTCCACTTATCTAATAGACAGACACAGACACACAAACTACCTAGTAAATGTAAAAAAGTTCAAAACAGCACAGAGGTTGTGCACCACCATATTTCTTTATTACCAGATTATTGCACGCAGGTTTTGAGCTGTATTGAAGAACAAAACATAGAAATTAAGCGAGAAACATAGTTTGATATCAGAAAAACTTCCATCACTCTACCCTCCTCTCAAAAGCACATACACACACAGTGTGTGGAATAATCTGTACAATAAATATGCATACCTGCTTCACATGTAATCTAAATGCACATGTACACACACAGATAGATGTGAGGAAAGTAGAAGTCAAAGGATGAAGTTGTGTGTAGTTTGTTGGGCCACAAGCACACACACACGCATATGAAACACCAGTAGCGGATTTAAAGAAAGCACCATTTAGTCAAAGCCTGGTGTCTTACTGCAAAGTGCTCCAAACTGAAGTGCAAAAATACAGAATTTACATGAAATTTAATTTATTATTTACATTCCTTTAAGTCCCAAAAGAAACAGATATCAACTTCTGTCTCACACACACACACACACACACACACACATACACACACACACACACACACACACACACACACTCACGCACACACACACACACACACACACACACACACACACACACACACACAGGTCACCTGCTATAAAAATGTAGGAAGTTAATCCTGTTTAGAAATATCCCCCATAGCTCCTGTTAATGTTTTAAAGAGTATTCACATGTGGTCCTGGACCTGCGGCCAAACGGAGCTTTACATGACTTGTGTGCTCATATAGAAGCTCCACAGTGCAGTGTGCATCAGTAGTGGGCCTGTGGGTGCATGTTCTTCCCCCACCACCGCTACCAAAACCTACTGTACAGATTAAAGAATAATGAATGTATTGTTGTAGTTTAGGTCATCATTTATATCTATACTTATACTATATAAGTAATTGCTCAGAAGTGGGAAAAGGGTGACCTCATTACAATACCCTGAAACAAACATCAGTTATTTTACTGTCCTTCAAATATGCAGGACTAACCTCAGGCCTGCTTCTCTTTAATCATGTCACATGTTCACAGATCTCTGCAATTCACTCTGTGAGTACAGTAATTATTACTGATAGAAATGACGACCACAACTACGAGAATAAGTGTATGTTAAATCAGCCACACACGACGCAGCACAGTCGGTGCATCGCTGTGTTTGGATGAGCAGCAGAGTTCAGTGTATAAGCCCGCTCAGCTTCTCTGTTACAGCATCACGTTCTTCATGTAGTTTCAGCCTCCAGCTGCGCAGCACAACACGTCACAGGCTGGTGTCAGTGTTAGAATAGCAGCATTAAGTGTGTGTCCGCTAACGTTTAGTACTGGTGCATGTCACACGTTATGTCTGGGCCTCGGGCAGAGAGCGGCCCGGCTCACATGGCACCGACGGCCCCCCCACCGTCAGTCCATTGGTGCTGCGACACAGCAAAGCTTTGGTTGCCGTGGTGGCGGTTGTCGACGAGGAAGCGCTGCCACCGGTTATGGTACCGTTGAGGTTCCAGTAGGGTCGCTGCCGTGGTAACGAAGCTCTTCGGCGGGAAGCAGGCATGGCAGCTGAACCACGGAGGCACACGGAGGGAAAAGTCAGACCCACTAGACAGCAGCCTGGACAGGAAATGACCTCATCCTGCTCAGAGGGGCCGCCGGAGTCAGAGGACTGAACCGGCACTCCGCTGTAACCATTAGCACGGCCCCCTCCACCCCACTGCACCTGCTGGCCAATCACAAGGGCTGAGCCATTGTTGTTGTCCAGTCGTGGCAGAGCAGGCAGGGAGGGCGGGCCGTAGGAGATGGGACATGGCCAGCAATTGGTCTGTGAGGAGGAAGAGTGGAGCAGGCCGTCTCCAGGTGTGGAGTCTGCTGGCTCAGGAGACTTGGTACAGTCCATGGGTTCTGTTAGACATACCCTCTCCTCCTCCTCCTCCTCCTCCTCCTCCTCCTCCAGCCGCTCCAGAGACACCATCTCCAGCTCCACAGGAAGACCTGGATCCTGCTCCTGTAACAACTCTCTCTTCTCTCGTATCTCCATTTGTTCCACCTGCAACCTCTCATCTGTCTTCTTCCTCCTGTCGTCCTCCACACCCTCCCACGTCCCTCTTCTAATCGCCGCACTCACGTCCTCGTCCTCCTCCTCCACCCTCCTCTCCGTGTCTCTTGGCGAGGCTACAGTCCGGCTTAGCTCTGGAGTGCAGGGCAGCGAGCGGCATCTCCTCGGCAGAGCTCTGAGAAGGTGGGGGGATGAACATGGGTCGCGAAGCGCCGGGAGGGTGAAGGTCAGGGAGATGACGGACTTGCTAGGTGTGTCTAAGAGTTTACAGTGCCCCCCATTCAGGTCCTGTCTGAGAGAGAAGGGGTTGACCCGTGCAGGGGTCCCGAGGAGAGAAGGGCTCAGGGTTGCCGGGGGTAACATGTCCGACTGGCTCCTCGCCAAGCCTTGCCGTCGCTGGCTGCGGTCACCGGGGTGACAAGGAGAGCTGCGGCGCCGGTACGGGCTGACTTCTACTGCCAGCGGTTCTGAGGGAGGGAGGCATGGAGAAAGACATGAGAGAGGGAACGTGACAAAGCAGGAAACTAAGAACATAGAAATGCCACTGGGAATTCATATGAGGTTAGGTGGTGAATAATGTGTCACTACTTTTTACAACCATGGAAAAAAACCCAATTCCAAACAAACTATCCATAATGCTGGGCACTCCAGGGTCCTGTGTGCTTCTGTCTATCTATGACTGAGGGATTGTCTCACACAGCTCTCAACATGGAGATGATGAGCCAGCAGCTAGCAGCTAACAGCTAACGGTGCTAACAGTGTTAACCTGAGAGGGAGCGATATCGTATCAGCAGTAACCGCTGTATGAGCGCAGTACAGAGCAGCGGCCATTAGCTAGCCTTACTCAGGGACTAACATGCACGTGCGCCTGGCGCACAGAGAAACTGGTACACAACACACACAGAGGGGGAGTGATTTCATTCTCTGCTCAGGTAGACATTACTACACTTTACATATCACATAGTTGTTTGCTGCTATATTAATGCACTGAATATCTTACAGTAGACCACTGTACACCACTTCACAATATCAGCTGACATGATAAGGGTCCTGCATTATAATCTTATCTTGAGGGTCCCTGCATCAAATATCCTTAAATGCACCGAGGAAAGGGTTAATAGGGTTCTGGCTATATGAAGGACCGTATACTGAGGCTACTACGCTCAAAGACAGGGCAGATCACAGTACTCAGGTGAAAGCTGTAGAACTCATATCAATAGTGCTGTAAAAACATTTAATGAAGACATTTAAAAAAGAACACATTTATTTGATCCTTTCACCGAGTGCAATGGGCTTCTCCCTCTCTTCTTCGCTCTGCATGCCCTCCA
>CALSCE010003134.1:2125007-2144620 GCA_943593645.1 Bovichtus variegatus
ACACACACACACACACACACACACACACACACACACACACACACACATACACACACACACAGACACACACAATCAATCAATCAATGAAACCAGGATAAAAATAGGCCGATTATTAATTATAGGATAGTAATCAGTCTTTTATTTATCGTTTTTAGTTTTCGGTATCGACAGTCATGTGGTTTTATTTTCTTCTGCAATCCTTGTTTGTCACATGGATCAAATGTTGGCTGACCCCTCCTCAGGTCACAGTATCTTACTGGTAAAGTGGCGGACTGGTAATCATAACGTCAGCAATGTAAATGTGCTGTGGACCATGATTTCTTCATCTGTAGTAAATGCCCATCATATTTGTCTTAGTTTTCTATCATGTGTAAGTCGGATAGCTTGTTCTTTTTTTTATTGTTTCAGGTAGCATACTGCAGATAAAGGATTATTAAACTCTTATATAATAAATAAAAATCTTTCTTTCAAAAAGAAAATGCAAATACTATACCTCAAAAGGATAGGCTACACGTCATTTTAATTCAAATCCCTCCAGGTAAAAGCACTGGGAATTCTTGGTAAAATTGAAGTAATAAGCTTTTAACAAGTCCTGTTAGATATTCTACCAGATAAAATACCTGAACCTGAGTCATCAGCTTGTAACTGGTTTCAAACGGACACACTTTGAGAAACAACTGGAACTTACTACAACTACACTTGATTAATTCAGTGCATCATATAACAATTTTATAAACATTAATGAACTATTACTAAACGAGCAAACAGGCCCATTAAATTGTATTTACCTTTTCAACATTATTTACTATAATATATTTCTAAAGAAGAAAAATAACTTGTTGGAACCTGGTTGGAATTTAGACTATATATATATTGCGTGTTCAATCAGTGCATAAATGTAGATTTGTTTTAGTTTGGGCTATATAATGTATATTTGTATTTTGGTAAGGCTATGTGTATGTATTTATATTAATTCCATTGTTGGCTGATCCAGGGCACTATACAGTGCTGTTAGATGCTGGTGGGTAAACATATGGGGATTTTTGGTTTGTTGTTTATTACTGTGCCTGGTGCATGTAAATCACAAAGTAATCTAGCAGGAATTTGCACTTGTACATATTTGACTGACGCAGTATGATGTATTGCATTGTGGCAAATGTTGAGACAGCTTTTGAATTTTTTTGTCTGATGTTACAGTAATTTAATAAAGGCAGAAATGACAATAAGTGTCTGGCTCCAGCTTCTCCAATGTTAACATTTGCTGTTTTTTCTCTCATGTCATTATCATTGTAAATTGAATATCTTGGGGTAATTGGGACTGTGTTGGTCAGAGGGAAGGGATGCACTTCAACTCTTCTGCTGTTATTGAGTACCAATCCCTTACCAGTGCTCTCGTGTTACCCTCCAATCTAAAAAGCATGGAAGTCATTGGAATCATTTTGACAGAAGGTAACATGGCCAGGGATTGCTGTGGTACTAAAAGTGGTGTTAAACTGTATTTAAAGTGGATCTGTTATATCATGGCTGATATCCGACCTAAATATTAAGGTCAATATCCTTGCATCTAGTTGGTCAGACAAACTATTTGAAGACGACCTGAGCTCAGGCAAGTGAAGTTCACACTGCATTGTCAACTGCTTAATAGATGGACAGCTGATGCTGCATTTTTGATCAAAATATTCTACCAAGTGAACTATAGAAAGTGAATCATTACTGGACTTGACTGGACTTTATTGATTGTTTGAACATTTGAGCTGTAATGATAAACCCCAGAGGATGATTTCACCCACTGACAGCTCCAATCACGTACCTTGAAGACCTCAGAGAAGAAACCTGAACCGATCTTCTCACAGAAGAAGTCGTCGATGCGTGCCAGACTGGACACAGCGCTCCGCAGGGCTCGGTACGAGGACGGCCGGATGCGGTTGGGCGCGTGGATACTGTGGAGCGGCAGCTCATCCGGGCCGCCGTGACCCTCCTCTGGGTCGCAGAAGCAGCACTCGGCGTGGTAGTCCATGGCGCTGGGGGACCACCACGCTCTCTCCAGGTACTTCCTTCTTTCCCACAGGGGAACCAGAATGCTTGTTAGAACGCAGTAGTCCTGAGACACGAGGGGACAGGGGCTCCCACCATCATGATGTCAGAATGATCAAGGCGTCTCCTCTGGGTAATATGATGACCTGACAATGTATCAGTGTCACATAAAAATGCTCCTTTTTACACAGATATAGAAACAATATTATCTATATTTGTACTTTAGAGAGCCACATTTCTCACTGTTCAGAGTCTTCTCGTTCAACTCATTTGAGGTGACGGGTAGAGTCCACCAGGTTCAGTCATCACTCTGCCAAAGTACCCCTGAGCAAGACTCCAAGTTCACCCCAGCTCCAGGGCTGCTGTGTGGCTCACTGTGCCCTCCCACGGTCCAGGGTTGACTTGAAAGTCCCAATAAAGAAAACTTAAGTCACTTCAAATCTCCAAGTCACCAAGGTTTTAGGAATTCCTGCAGTCCTTGAACGTCAGCGTGCCGGTACGTGGGGAGGCTCGGTTCCCTCCGGCATCCCGTTAGATGGAGGCTGAGATGACGGATGCTGCAGTTGCACGGTACCGGGAGAGGGTGGGAGGGCCGAGCAGCCGGCTGCCATGTACAGGTCCCTGTGGAAATGTTCTAAGAATACTATAGTAAACAATATACCGGCAGCTGTAGCCTACTTAACGTTATATTACAGGAATGTATATATATAGCACACATGATGTGACTGTCGCACGGACAGGTTAGAGCCTCATCCTCCGGTAGTGAGCTGTAGCCATGAGGCTAGCAGCCACAGAGTCACCGCTAACGTTAGCAGGCGATAAACCAACACCTCCACTGGATAACATCAACCGGACTGTTGGGCTTAGAAATAATTACAGGCCTGGTTCAACCATATTTTAGAATGTATTTTTTCTTTAAAACTGCGTATGGTAAATAATTATTTGTCCGAGGATACATAAACCGGAGAATCCCATATTTCTCCTGGCCAATGAAAAATCCTTGCTACCGTTACTGTTGATAACGGGAGCTGTCAATGACAGCCGGGCTGCAGAGGCTCAGTCGACGGCTTACCTCACTCCTCACGTCATGCTGGAAGAAAATGTCGATGTAGTTCGGCCCGCTGTTTGAGGTGAACTATAGGCAGAAATGTCGCGCGGCAGCTCGGCGGTGTCTGCTGCTATAATCCGGTCTGGAATCCTGCTTCAGGAGCCGCTTGTTGGGACGACTACCATAATGAAACAGCGCGGAGATGGTCAACATAGCGAGAGTGATACAGAGGACTTCCTGCGATTTCACAATAAAAGCGTTTCAACCAAATCAGTCCATGTACAGCATGCAGTGTGCACATATACGTACAGTTCTGTATAGCTGAAGTGTATCATTTACAAAGCACAACCTTGACTTCCAATGAAAGATTATCCACATTACAAAAACATACAAAAGCATGACTGACAAGTTCATGTTTTTTTCTACTACTGTTAAATGTTTCTTTAATAAACACAGCATCTTCATCATGCTATGTGCGTGTGTGTTTGCATCTCGTGTGAGTTTCTATGATCTCGCCAACCCTTAGATCGATCTAATTCACGCTTTCTACAGTGACTGTGGTGTCTTTCTGATTTTAGCAGCTTTTCATTCACCAACTTCCCACAGAACTTCATCTGAATTTATTATCATTTGATTTGAAAGGCTCTCGGCGTCTCCCATGCTGCAGTATCATTCTCTGCCTGAACGGTTACTGATACGCTGGTGGGGGCGCTGTTTTACCCAAACACAAATATCACTATGTGATACTGACAGAACTGTTATTAACATAAAACGGCTGTCTCTTGACTTAATCCAACAGGTTAGTTGGTGTATAAATGGAAGACATTTGTTTTAAATTACAATTAATTTTATTCGGTGCACGATCCCCAGACACCATCTTTCCAAGTTATCTTCCCCATCTTAAAAAATAACCAGGCGCCCATGGTGAGGAGCATAGAACACCCTATGTTTTGAGGAAAGATATGTGTTATATATAGAGTGTATATCACAAATGCTACCCAAGAAACACAAATTTGAAAGAGAGAATGTGGTTATAAGGCCAGAGAGAGGTCGAGTGGAGTTGCTACTGTAAACGCGCGCATAGACGCACATCGAAACCCAAGAAGCAGCGGCACGAGCACATCCCGAACGGGCTCTGCGCTAACACTGACAATGACAAACAATTATTTTTGAGAATGATTTCAAAATAAAATAAGTAAAAAGAAAGATTCATCATCTTCATCATGAGGCCTACCAATGCTCTGCCTGCAGTTCGCACCACAACATCATTTAACTCGTGTCAATTTAGCATTAAAAGTACATGTAATATGTTTGATATAGCGCTGTAATATCAGCAGAAAATGCCACGATGACTTTATAATCTCATGGAACTAATTTCTGACAAAATACTGGCTTTAACTTCATTAATACGTCTTTTTCTACCTTGGTATATGTGCAGAATATTAACAGGAAGACAATAACCTTCAGATCAGGAGATACTACAGGACTGAAGACTGCACACATTTTTTTTTTAATACATATTAACAACTTACACCGGCCTGGCATCGACTCTTCCTGACAGACAGACAGACAGACAGAGAGACACACACAGGCTGACAAATATATTTTTTTACTTAAGTCACATTTATGAAAAAACAAGTCAAACCTTTGGCATTCCACATTTCACTTCACTGATCATTCATCTTGTGAGGTAGTGCAAATAATGAGATAATACATCATCATTTTGACTTCGTACATGAAAGTCCTGACATAACAAGTGCTTCTGTTTTTGTTAGTCTGTCTTCTTACATTTGATCTGCTGTTTTCCTTTTCCTCCAAATTAAAAGAGAAAATAATTTGTGGATGCCCTCTACAAGGACTCATATAGAAGAGTTGTCTGATCTGTTTTACTGAGTTTGTGTTTATTCATTTGCCATATATGTATTTTTTGTTCATATATTTTTAACTAACACATTTTACACACCTGCTCACAAACTCTGTTTACCTTTTCAACTTCTGACACCCTGAAAGCCCAACAAGGGTGAATAATGGCAGAGCATTCCTTAATGTTAAATTATAATCACTCTTCCAATACCACAGGTATAACATTATATATCACAATGAACCAATCAGTAGCGACCTGTTCTCTGCCCTAACCAATCAGCGCTTCTTATAACACATTCGTCCTGATTGACCTCCGCAGTCCGCATCCTGTAAACTGCAGAGCCAAAACAAGCTACTAAGAGTTAACCACATTTATACAGGAAGTGAGATCTTCCACCTTCATAGTAAAAGTGAATATATTTTAGGAGGGGTGAGAAATGGGTGTAAATGTCTTTAAAATGTGTAACATATAAATTTTCAGCTTATGTTTCCTAAAAATACATGTTACAATACAAAAAAATTAATTTAGAGGTCACACGGTGCATGGTATATTTTTATTTTGAACATCTAAACCGGAAGTTGTATTTCTGGCTACTATCACACCGAGATAGCTAGCGTCGAGCCATTCATCTTAAGCTAACTGCTTCATCACTGGCTGCCAGCCTCGGTCTTTTCGGGGTTCGTTACCAGTGTTAGTTGTCGTACGACAGTTAAATAGAAAATGGCACTACTAACGCCGTTATTTGCGTTCCTGTATCACCTGCCGCAGGTGTACAAGTGGCTGCTGAAGCCTTACTATATAGCCTCTCTCTTCATGTCCATAGCCTTTCTAGCTGTACGCAAAACGCCTGGCATCTGCGACCATCTGGCCACTCAGCGAGAGGACGGCAACTCATGCGACTTCGACTGGGTCCGTAGAAAATGCTTGAAAATCACAAATAATTGCTTTTTCAGAATTGATATAAACTAGCTAGATAGCTGGTCAGTGGACACAGTTGGGCAGGCTGACAGTGAGGGCTAGCGTTAGCTGTCAGGTGTCATTAGCTGTTCTTAGCTATAGGGAGAATTGCAGGCCAAACTACGGTCAAAAACCTGGAAATTCATGCTGTTTTGCTTTTTTGGCAGAGATACTCAAGTTACAAAACACAGTGTATAACTTACTAAACTAATTAAAGTATTTATACTAAATACGGCACACATAGACTCTGTAAATCAACGTTTATTTAAAGAATGACCCGTAACGTTATTCCATTCAGTAATAGTTAGCTAGCTAACGTTAGGGAAATGATTAACGGTAGAGGACGTCAATTGAACGAAATTGCTCCAATCAGAATTAATTTGTGAATGAAAAAAAAAAAAAGAATGAACGCATCATTCACGATGATTCATGAATCGTATTATTTAATAACGGCAACCAAATTAAACTATGAAATACATTTAATTGTTCCTTAAACATTATGAAGTGAATTGAGAATATGAAATGTTTTAACGTTTTTTTATAAATACGTATTTTCTGTGAAATAAGCAGGTGACCTGTTTTGACCTCCTTTTTAAAGAATCGATATCAAGAACCGTTAACAACGGGAATCATTCAAATCCATCCAACAATATCCATCCGTCATATCTTGGTGGTCTAGTGGTTTGGCTTAATAGATCACCCGAAGTTTGTGAGTTCAACACCAGGCTGCCACCATTGAGCCCCTGAGCAAGGCACTTAACCCTCCAGGGGACTGTCCCTGTAGTTAGTTCACTGTAAGTCTGCTAAATGACCTGTAATGTAATGTAATGTAATGTAATGTAATATGAAGACGAAGTCCGTCGCTGAGTGACTGATAAAATGACACCATTGGCCCAGTGTTTCCCCAATATTCATGAGAATTTTACATGGTCATTAAAACCCTCATTTAGTGCTGGGCAATATTTCTATACGATAATATAATAATAATAATATATTTTATCATCTTTCAAGGGAGTCCTATCGTGATGAAATTGTATATCAAGATATTGTGATACACAATTACGTCGTTTAAATTGATAATAAGCACTTTTTAACTAACATTTATTTGAAAATATGATGTGAAATGTTTTGATAGAATATTACCTGAAGATTGCATTTTTGTTTTTACATCACACACTTTACATTACAACTCAACCATTACCACTTCAATACCATTGACAAACTGGACTCCACTTAAATCAAACTATTGTCTTAATCTGATTACTTATGTTCATTAATAAAATTAGCAAATTAAATGACTATGGTTTTGGCCATATCGCCCAGCCCTATCCTCATTAATATGCTTAGGTGCGCCACAGACGCGCCCAAAAAAACTGCCACAAGAGCACACAATCAGGGCATGAGCTATACATGCTGAGGCTCCGGCCCAATTTAACCCCTGAGGATACCATGATAACTAACATTTATTCATCGATACGGAGAACGAGTGTCATGCAACGATGGCCTCTCCACACACACAGAGCGGAGCAGAGTACAGTTCTTCCCACTGTTTTGTAATAAAGGAGTAACAGGTGACCTGCTTTAAAAGTGACGTGTAGCAGCTCTACTACAGCTCCAGTTTAACATTTAAATGTAAATACTGTCAGCAGCCCCGGGTCTCTCCTGTGTGTCTGAGTCTCACTTGGTCGTTATTTGTACCTCCATACTGAGTTTAGTAAAGTGTATATACACTCAAAGTCTGATGTGACGGTGTCCCCCAATGTCCTACATTCTCTCTGGTTAAGATAACATAGTTAATGTTTGTGTTCTCAGAGGGAGGTGGAGATCCTCATGTTCCTCAGTGCCATCGTCATGATGAAGAACAGACGAGCGAGTGAGTCAATGTCTTCTTTCTTCATTTATTCTGAATGAATTTCTTCTGAGCAGCATTATGAACCTATGTCATGTGCTAATCTGATGCCTGGATGATAAAGAAGCAGCTAAAGGAATTGTAAAGATGCAAGTGAAAGTAACCAAATGCATGTCAGTCAGATATCTGTCTTCCACTGTGACTAGAATATATTTGTGCAAGGAACGCTTTAAATCTCAGCTATATTTACATTATTTGCCAAAACCCATACTGGTTGATTCTTAGAAACGGTACTGCTCAGGATTTAAAATGTCATCATGGCCCCTGCTGATGTTGGTGGGTTTTGGACAAAGGAATGGAAAGTGTCTCTGTATCTGCTCACGTCAGTAACGGTGGAGCAGCATGTGGGCAACATCATCCTGTTCAGCAAAGTGGCCAACGTCATCCTGTTCTTCAGACTGGACATCAGGATGGGCCTGCTCTACCTGACACTCTGCATAGGTCAGTGCGACCTTTACACACCTCTGTTTCCTGTCTTGTCAATCAAATGTCAAAAACCAGCTAGACATTGTAGATGTTTCTTATTGTCAACAAATCGATTTAAAAGTTCCAAAGCAACAATGAATGTATCATCTGACAAGTTCTGTGTGTCTTCTCCTGCTGAAACAAATACTCACGATACCACTAAATGTGGATTCATCCACAGCTGAAAATAGTCCCCGACAAATGCACTATTTCCTCATGTTTGAGTAACATTTGATAAAAAATGACAGTGACCAGCTGTTTTAGTTTGACTAAGCCTTTTTTTTAAGTATGAAACTATATATTTGTGAGGTGTTTTTAAAAATGTATGTCTTTAGTAGTACCAATGTGCTCGAGCCTCAGACAGAGTAGTGGAGTCAGAAAGTTTTGAGACTCCATTTGGGATTTAGGGTGCTAATGGAGGCTAACATAATGTTAAAATGATCCTGTTAATTCTCCTCTAGTTGTCATGGTTCACCACAGTTAGAAGTTTACATTTTTTAGTTGGCTTAATGCCCAGGTAACCCCTTAAATATATTTTACCTAGGAGATTAATCCATGGCAAAATCTCTCATAAAAAAAATCAAATGAGCAGTGATGCCTTTAGTAAGTAGAGCCGTAACACACACAGAAGAGAATTACTAAGTAATAGTTTAGTCTGTAAACTGTCCAGCGTGACCTCTTCATATTGCTTGTTCTGTCTCACCAACAACATCCCAAACAAAATAAGAAGATAATGACTGTACATGATGTAACAGAGGCAGCACATTGGAGAGAATTAATGTCACTTCTGCTTCATAAATGACTTGAACCATAAAATGATTACATTTGTTCCCATTGATGTTCTGTCAATCACTGATCATTAATGAACTAATGCACTAATTGTGGATTGTCATATCCTAAAAGTCCTAACGTGCTCGTCTTCTGTTGCTTCTTTGTGTCGCAGTGTTTTTGATGATCTGTAAGCCTCCTCTTTACATGGGACCAGAGTACATCAAATACTTCAGCGACAAAACCATCGATGTGAGTCAAAATGGTCCAATTTGTACTAGAACACAGCAATCATCTGTATACTGCCTTTTTAATCATAAATCCAAATTCTGTGTTTCCAGGATGAGCTGGACAGAGACGCTCGTGTGACGTGGATTGTTGAATTTTTCGCCAACTGGTCTCCGGAGTGCCAGTCCTTCGCTTCTGTCTATGCTGACCTCTCCCTCAAGTAAGACGCAGTCAAAGACTAAAGTACACTCACTGACATCAACAGCAGCACCTTGAGTTCATTTTTAACTTGTGTTTCAGGTATAACTGTGCTGGTCTCAAATTTGGAAAAGTGGACATCGGACGTTATGGAGAGGTTTCCAAAAAGTAAAACATTTTATTTCTCTCTTGTCTTTAAGAAGTTGGTGTCATAGAATGACTTCTTTAGTCAGGAGGACTGACTGAACATGGTGTCTGATCTGGTATGTGTTGTGTTGTGTAGGTACAAGGTGTCCACGTCTCCGCTGTCCAAGCAGCTTCCCTCCTTGGTGTTGTTTCAGGGAGGGAAGGAGGTGATGCGGCGCCCCCAGGTGGACAAGAAGGGTAGAGCTGTGTCCTGGAGCTTCACTGAGGTCAGACTGGACAGGGCTTATGTAGTCAATCATATGTTCTGTGAATCTCAATGTACTCATTTAAACTGTTGCGCTGTGGACATGCATGCAGGTTTTTCTCATCAAACTATTTCTGCTAAAGGTATTGTATGGAGGAGCTGAATGGAAACGTTAACATTCAGCTACAGTTTCATCTAGATTACAAGCGCCCTCATGTATTAAACGCGTGTCAATTTGCAGCAGTTGAAAGGTGGCTTTTGGCATTAAATATGTAGAAATATACTCCCTGCTGATGCCCCGAAGTACAACCACAGGTTGATGCATCCGTATATCACAGAGGGGGTTCTGTGTTTTAGTGTTGGACTGAAACTTTGTCTGCACGTATACAAATATGTTTAAAAGTGGATATTTTCCTCTCAAACACACACAAACGGAGTTTTAGATCACTTAAAGGGAGATTTTCAAAACCTCAGTTACTGAGTATCCACGTGGATATGTAAAATGGAGTGATGGGGGAACTATGATGTCATCTCCTCCATGCTGCCCATTGTTGCGTTGTGTCATGAGTGAAGTGATAATAAAGTGAAGCTGAAAGATGGGAAATAAAGCATCCTATATGTATAAATAAATATTTAGCTACTATTGTTTTAATATTGTTTACATTTTTTAATACTGCCGAAGGAAAATAAGCTCCCTGAACATGCTCAGAATCTTCTTCTATGGTATTTGACGTGTCGTTGATGTAGCGTTATGTGTTCTACTATGGAGGGGGAAACTATCTGTGTACATGGACACAGAGCCTCGAGCTGTAACATTCACCAAGGTTTATTCACGTAAAGTGATATTCACAGCAACTTGATGAAACGCATCATTTTGATTTTTTTGTTTGAGTGCTTTCAGCAAATTGTGTAAAATTAAGGACACATTTTATTCAAGTGTCATAAACCAATACTGTCATGTGCATATGTACATGAAGTGTTTTTGGTTGCTGTAACTGCCCCCCTGTGATGGGGGACAAAATCCACAGTCTGTGTCTGTGCACAAATGGCTTCTGAAGTTCAGCTGAAGCTAATTTGTAACAATACAAAGCACTAAAAAGTTGGTAAATTTGTAATTCAACTGCTGCAGTGGAACTTTTAGGATCTCTTGCAGTCAATATGCTGAGGAAGAACCATGTAATATATAATATATGTGACCAATAACCTTTCAATGTACATATAGGTGTGTAACTATTGTATTAAGATGGGGATGAAAACATGTGAAGCTGTCCTTTTTTATATTAAGCAGACAGTACAAAGTAGCTTAATATATTCTCTCACTTAGGGCTGCAATGCTCCATTACTGTCTAATCATATCTGTATCATTACAAGTGTCATGCTGAGTTACACCACAACTTTCCCCCAATATTGTGCTCTGTACATGTTTAATGAACCATTGTTTCCTTTAAAACATGCCAAACTACGTAATCCACCAGTGTTAATAAAGGGAACTTATCAACCCCCCCTACATGACATATTGTCATTGAGCACTCCTGCACTTGACAGGTAACTGTAATATACTAGAGAACAGGCATGGACCCTTGTGGGTTCCTGAAAGCTGAGTCCAAGAATAATACTTGCTGCCAAATACTGAATAGCTAAGAGATGGATGGATAGATGGAAAGTCCTATCAATAACAGTCTCTGTCTCTCTCCACCAGGAGAACATCATCCGGGAGTTTAACCTGAACGAACTCTACCAGAAATCCAAGAAGCTCAACAAGAGTAAAGGAGACAAGCTCATCCAGTCCCAGTTCCCCCCGGTCCCCGAGGAGGACGAGCCCGAGCAGCCAGGAGCCCACGCAGAGGAGGCGGAGGCTGAGTCCAAGAAGGACAAATAAGACGGTTTGTATCACTCAGCTTTCACTTCTGGATGGAACATGTGGGTCCAGGCTGCTGCTGCTGCTCCTCCTCCTTGCCATCCCCCTCCTCCTCCTCGCCCTCCCTCCCTCCCTCCTCGCCCTCCCTCCCTCCTCGCCCTCCCTCCCCTCCTCAAAGTGTTCACATGTTAGCTGGTGAATTAGAACAGGGCTGGTGTTGCTGTGGATCATTGTGAGAATGAAAATAGCAACAGTACTTCTGCCTCTTCAACACTAAACTCCTGTTTAACCCAATCATTCAACAGCTACACTGTTTCCCTCCTTAAGAGAGCAACGAGAACACGTGTACACTGCAGCAGAGGAGCATACACAGATACAGTAAACCAGCTTTTTTTTTGGTGGGGGGGTTGCAATGCTAAAACCTGGTCCAGTATACATCAGTGTAAGGCCTGGGAATGTGCACCACACATTTGTGATGGTTAAAGGGATAGTTTGGGTCTTTAGCCGTGTGCTTGTGTGGGCTGCTTCTCTATAGTCGGTGTATTCAGAACCAGCAGGAAGGTAACTGATGTACTGCGGACTGATTTTAGACGCCTAAAATCAGTTCAAGTGTATGCATTATTTAGAATATTTTCACGGCTTTACCGTGACATTAAAAATCCCTTGGCACTACATTTTCTCAACTGTAGAACTTCCATATTCCTACGCACGAGCACTGTATTACGCCGCAGATCCACTGTGTGGGAATGGAAGTGCCATTTCTACATCAGACAGACATACACTTAAACTGAAATAGATTTGTTTCAGGTTTTTAAAATGCGTCCACAGCAGAACATTGCTTAGATTCCTGCTGGTACTGTCTTACACTGGCCTCATACGCCACTTCAGAAGAGCCCAACTATCCCTTTAAAGCCTGAGTGACTCAGAAGAGTTCTTACTAACTAACAGTAAGGGAGCAGTGAATGTGATGCTACTTTGTTGTTTTAGATTTTTTATGCAACTAATTTAATTAGATTAGATTTTTTCAAATGATCCTCTGAATAACTGTACATTCATGTAAACTAAGTAGTGTACACACACAGAAGGCTGTTGGACTTAGAATACGTTTCCAGTGATTCTGTTGATTCTGTCTCCTGGTGGTTTTGGTTTGAGATGACAGATACAATATGGACATCTTGTCTAACGTGAACATGAATGTGGACAGACCAACTGAAATACGTTTTACAGCTCGTTTGTCGTTGCTTTTTGTATTCAGTGTATGAGTGTCTCTGTCATGATCACACATTCAGGTTTTATACTGATTGTTTGTTTTTTTTTACTTTCATTTTGTTTCCAACAAGGTCCTCTGTATTTTTCTGTTTTTTAGAAGCAAGCAGTGCTCGAGCTTCAGAATCCACTGGCACATGTTGTACAGTTTCTCAACCCCCTCGCTTATGTTACAATTACACTTCCAATAAAGTTAGTTTGTTTTTTTAAATGACCACGTCCTCAACATTGAAGGGCAGCGTTACTTAGTTCTGAACTGTATTCCACTCTGGGAGATCCAGATAATACGGTTTGCGTGTCCTGCAGTGAACTTTTCTATCACAGCAGTGTCAGTCAGTCTACAAAACAAGCTCGCTAGTTTCTACCAGACCAACCTGCACGTTCCACAACAAGCCATCTGGAAGAAATTGGCCCTGATTCTAAAAGGGTTCGAGGGCGAGCCGGCTTCAGTCCTTTGCATAGTTTCAACAGCTACTGTAACTTTGGACCCAAAGCTGTTGCTCATAGCGGTCCAGAAGCGCTTGAAATGAGAAGATGTCTGTGGCTCTGCTTCACTCAAATATCTCTGCAACTATTGGATTGCCTTGACATTTGTTCCAGACATTCATGTTCCCCTCAGGATGAATCGTAATCACTTTAACGATGCGCTGACTTTTCATCAATATTTGAATGTGTCCAATACTTTGGTTTATGAGATGATACCTGCAGAACTGATGACACTCATCAGCCTCAGCTTTACTTTGTGTTAACTGATAATTAGCTAGAGTTAGCATGCTAACATGCTAAACTATGATGGTGATCATGGTAAACATACCTGCCAAACATTTGCACGCTGATGTGAGCATTTAGAACAACCAGAGCAGCTAGCATGTCTGGATACTTTGTCTCGCTTTTCTCTTTCAAATGACATCAAACCTCAGCCTGTATAAAATGTGAACGTAGTCTCCGTGACGTCACCCTGACGTCTGCAGGCTGCAGTGGAGCTCCATCTTGGCGGTAACACCACCGTCTAACTAATCTAAAAATGGGCAAAGAGGTGGATCGTGGGTGGAGTTGAGGCGGGCCCGGGTGACTCAGCAGAACAGACAGCTAGCAGCTAGCGACCTGAGAAAGCACCCATCTGTCACTCAAAGAGGCCACGCCCCTAATATTGCCTAACTTTAAGCCTTAATATAATTAAAACGGGTGAGTAATATAACGATTCACCCCTGAACAGTCGTCCAGAAAAAGGTAAATTATCTATAATAACCAACACCGTGTTTTGTACCAGGCTGTAAACATGTTTATTTCTCTTGTAAATGTGGCCATTTTATCATCGGAATCCATGCAGTTGACTCTTTTGGAGCCAGCCTCAAGTGGCCAGTGGAGGAACTGCAGTTGTTGCCCCAGAGATTGCCGCTTCTATAAAACAAATGTCAACATGACTCAGAAATCATCCACAAGCTGTCTCCACATCAAGTGATCACACATTGGGTCCTGAGCCTGGGGTTGAGAAACTAGCTCACCTGATCAAACCTCATTAGACAGCACTATCATACTGCTACTGTATGCATGTATCCAGGACTGACACAAGTCATGTTAGCCAATCAAATGATGTCAAATGATGTCAAACACTTGTCCTGCACATTGACTGGCTGAATGCTGGACACGCGTGAGATCAGCATGATGAGGTGAGAGCATGTTTGCAGTCCGGTTCTAATGACTCACATTCACTTAACTTTTGATTTGTTTTATGAATTCTTGCTAACATTCCTAATCGGGATTTTGAGCTCTTTTTCCTTGTAGTAGTAAACTGGTAAACATATGCACACATGCAGTGTTTAAATGAAGACACTGTGACTTTATTCCTTAATCATTATTTTATTAACTGTTTTGTATTGCACACTTAATGTGAATTTGATTTGACCTTGTGTCCTGTTGCATTTCATTTGAGCTGCATTCCAAGGCTTGTATGTATATCTGCTCCTGTACATGAATGGAGAAGTTTGGCCTGTTTTGTTATTCATGCAATAAAACAATATGCACATGATGCATTTCAAAGCGTTCAGTTTGTGTCTCTGCTGAGCCGACCCTAAACCTTTAGCATGCCTCATTACACCGAGGGAGCAGAGACAACCAAACTGCAGTCCAGAGGAAAGCAATACAGCCGACTGTTCAATGCAATCCAATGAAGTGGCTCTGCTTTCACCGCGTGGGTGAAGTCTTATGGGCTCCTCCTATCGGCTTAAGGTGATGTGTTCTAATTCAAAATGTATATAAATGAATGAATATTCAGACATCTTGCTCCCTGTGGCTCTGCTGCACACGTCTCCTCTCTGCTGGGCTGCTGAGCGAGTACATCATTAAATGGAAATATCAAAAGGGGCCTCAGAAATCATATTATACATAATACCTATTACTTGGCCTAAAATGTTTTTTTTTTATTATTTAACATGAGTTTATCACTTAAGCACCAATATGTAAAAAACAGCCTTTTCAGAGTGCACTTTGGTAAAGTAAGTGGTTATAATAAGTCAACATGTGACCCTTTGAAAGACACTACAGCTCTTCTAGAGACCTGAGGGCTGAGAATCATCAGTGACTCAAACATTGATCAGTGCAGCTTCAGAGCCTCCACGTGTAGTGACAGGTTCCTTTACTTCTGTGGCTTCCAGGGATCATATCAACATGCAGTGTAGCAGCAGAGCATGAATCGGACCCGAGGAGTAAAATTGAACCCAAACTAAAAGTATAATGTTCGTATAATTATGCATATTGGAGGGACGAGTGGCAGGACAATCACTCACTCACCTCCACTGTATGAGTCACATCAGACTGCTGCGGAACATTTGTCACCTCTTTGTCTGAAGCCGCACCACATCCATCATTGGTGGTCATAGGTCATAGTATGAAAAAATAGTCCGTTAGATTCTGCTGCATAGCACCGGCTGGAACTGCTGCAATAGTAACGTAACTGTATCCTTCAGATTAGTAATTAATATTATGTCAAACTTTGACAGGTGTCCACATATCTCAGCCTAATTGCTGTTTAACTGTAAATCTAGTAGGAATTAGTATCAGATGCATGAAATGACTCTCAAAGTCTGTTCACATTTAGTTTCCATGAAGCCGTCTGTGATCTGCACCAGAGCCCATCCCGTGTCCCTTTAGTGTTTACTTCATGTCTGTCTGCTTCACTTCTGCCGGCTTCTCTCCTTCTCTTCTTCTTTACAGGGGACAGTTCAGTTTCCTGCTCTCCACATGTATTATTATTATTGTTATTATAAAAATATTCCATGGGCTTTTCTCATGTAGTAACAGAAAACTAACGTGTTTTTTTTGGCCACAGCTGATGTTAAATTTATTGGACTTCTTTCTGCGGATTGATATGATTGGACGTGGTCTTCCAGAGTCTTTGATCAGAGCGTCCTTAGCAACGGTCTGTTATACCTAGCAACGGTCTGTCATACAGAAATAACAGACCTTAGAATGTCAGAATAAACCAATCAGAATCGAGTATTCAACTAAGCCGTGTAGTGTCAAACAGTAACTTATTTCCTTCAACATCAAATTCATCAAATCAAGTTTCGTGCTCTCAAAATATATAAAAATTAATATTCTAAAAATATTCCATGGTATTTTCGGTAACATCGTGAAATCCAGTTTACCTTTGTTTGGACTCTTTACAGAATGATCTGCCCGCGTTTAATTGTTTCAACACTGCACTGAGTGCACAAGGCAAATATAGTTCCCATGTATCCTTACTGTAATGTTAATATAGTTCCCAAGTAACCTTACTGTAATGTTAATATAGTTCCCATGTATCCTTGCTGTAATGTTAATATAGTTCCCATGTATCCTTACTGTAATGTTAATATAGTTCCCATGTATCCTTGCTGTAATGTTAATATAGTTCCCATGTATCCTTACTGTAATGTTAATATAGTTCCCACCCTGTGCTCGACTTATTAGAGGAGTTTAAAATCCCACAAAAGGTTCCACATGACAAGCAGTTTGTAAATGCAGGTTCAACAGTTTGTGGATAAATGTAACAAAATCGAAATGTTTTGATGAACATTTAAAATAAAAAAAAATGTTATATCTGATTTTGTTTTCCATTCACATTCAACAATACCCATTTTTTCTGTGCACTGAGAAATATTTATGTGAAGTCATTTATATATGAAATCACAAAATACTTTTGTGAATCCTTCCGTGTGCATTTATTAATAATGAGACTGATCCGACTCCATTCATCCGTCATCGTCACCCACACATCTACCGTCCACTCTGCTCAAACAGCCAAATCCAAAAGTACGCTGAAATTAAAAAGACTTTTCCTTTTCTTGTGACGTCACACTGTAGAGGAGACACAGGACTCTTCCTGTACAGTTCTCTGATGCTACTTCACGTGTGCTTTATTTATTTGACCACAAGTGTTCCTGTGTTGTCCCCATTTGTGTCCCAGACTAAAGACAACACCGGACCACATGACAAACAACATGGCCATAGACGGAAACCTGAAGGTGACACCTGAGAAAACAGACTCGAGTTAAAAGGTCCTCACTGCATGTCATTCCAGAGTGATGCCAGAGTTGCACTCAGACACGTCGTCCTGCGTCTGTGCAGCAGTAACACTAAATGTAGGCGTGATGGCTCTAAAAGAGGCAATGAAACACGATGGCTGGTGGAATCACTGTCCACTGTGGACTTACTGTACAGCTGTATCCAAGTTAAACCGGTGCTGGACTTCACAGTCACATGCGTCCGTGAAGCTGTACGTGTTTGAAAGTGAAATCTTTAGCAAACTATGGACAGGTAATGTTCATCAGGGAGAAGGAAGACTTGGTGTCACGACATCATCACAACCATTTAACACATGTTCTCAGACCAGGAGCCTCTTTTATCTTTGAACTTAATCTTAAAATCATCTCCCTCTATAGTAAGTAAGACCACTAATTTCATTCTTAAAATCTTTTTTTTGTTTTTTTAAACAGAAGCCATAATACTCTATGGTGGAATAGGGTGAAGTTTTTATAGATAACTACTGACCATGTTAGAAATAATGCGTCTGGTCTGAGAGATTACAACTCACATTCTTTCTTTTTTTTTTTTAACCAGGATTCTTTTTTAGTCAATATTAAAAACTCTTCATTTATCAATAGCTATATTTCCATATAAATTCATATAAAACAATTTCAAATTAAATAGGTGACATAAAAAAAAAAAAAACACTTTAATTTTCAAGGCAGTTGCTCAAGGAATGAGTTTTGTGTCTTAAGGACCCTGTTAACAACAAAAGGCCAAAGCATGACTTCCTCGTTCACTTTAGTCTCCTGTTAGTTCACAGACCACACACGGTGGAGTAGTAATAGTAGTGCATGCTGCAGTCTGGTATGAACGCCACTTAAAAAAAAGAAATCCACATTTAAAATCACATCACCCTGTACAAACATGGAATCATATTCACATCTAGGAATAAATCAACGAAGAAACAGGGAATCAGCATTTTGTTTTTTTTCCAATGTCAGTTTTCATCCCTCCATCAAAAGGCAAGTGGATTCACAACATCGATGGAAAAGTTCCTGTGTGCCGTTCCTTCCGGCCACAGTTCATAATACATCCTACTACATACTGACCTGCTGGGACAGCAGCTCGTCACTGACTCCATGCATCACACGTCACAACACCACCTGTTCATGGTCCAATGAAATCACTCCATCTGGTGGATGCTTATTCAAAGTACATCTGGGCCATGATTTTTATTACATTTAGTTGACACTAAACAGCTCCTCTATGAGAAGGCCTTCACTTTGAGTAGGAGCGGGTTCCACACAAAAGTTATTACCATCATCATCATCACGGGGCTTTATGTTCAAGGATTTTTCCAAATGTGAGCGAGAAAATGGTGAAATGTTCAAACATTAAACTTCTGTACCGATGTTTACCTCAATGCAGCTTCAGTCTAAAAGTGCTGATTGGTAAAGTTAGTCATCAAAGCAGTCTGGAGCTGGTGGGAGGTCCGCTGGGGATCAGACTCCTCCCTGGCAGTGGGGACGCCTGGCGCTGCTTTACTTGTATCACGGGACACCTGACTGTGCTCGGGCCTCGTGCTGCCTGCCGCCCACTGAACGGAACCAGCATCAGTCCGGGTCCAACGCTCATTTCAGCAGCACACATCTGTAGGTGGATGCACAGTTTAGCTCCACAGCCGGCGAGGAGTGAGATCTGGATTCCTCCTCAGTGCTTAGTTCATTATGAAAACTAAATGTGTCCCTCAGAGGCAGGAGGAGGCCGCAGCACCTCCTCTTCGTCTCATTGGTCCTCCGGCGGGAGGCTGGTGGGCGCTCACACAGAAATCTCGTAGGTGGTGCCCCCGACACCCGTCACCTTCTTCACCCCGCCACCCTGAGGCTTGTGGGCGGGACTCTGTGTCAATGCTGAGCTGGGATAGGGCACTCCGGGCCGGGCGGAGACACCGACTGGGTGGGATGGAGAGGAAGGGGCGGAGCAGGAGGAGGCGGAGGAGAAGGGCCGGCCGCCGTTGGTCCGACTCAGGGGTTTCATCTGGATCAGCTCATCCCTATTTTAGTAAGACAGATAGTCAGCACACACACACACACACACACACACACACACACACACACA
>CALSCE010003134.1:2145020-2163671 GCA_943593645.1 Bovichtus variegatus
GAACTTACGCACCATGTTCTTAAGCGTTTTGTTAAACCGCTCCACCAGCCCGTCTGTCTGTGGATGATAGACAGACGGGTAGACACCCAGTAGCGCATACAGTTCGCGTAACGTGCGTGACATAAAGGACGTGCCCTGGTCAGTTAAGATCTCTTTCGGGATCCCAACTCGGGACATCACGTGAAACAGTGCCTGCGTCACACTCTTGGCCGAGATAGTACGCAGCGGCACTGCTTCGGGATATCGTGTTGCGTAATCCACGAGAACTAACACAAAGCGATATCCCCGTGCTCTCCGGTCTAATGGCCCGATGAGGTCCATGCCAATTCTTTCGAATGGTACCTCAATTAATGGTAACGGGCGCAAAGGCGCTTTTGGGGTGGCCGGCGGGTTAACCAGCTGACATTCGCTGCAGGACGCACACCACCGCTTCACGTCCGCGCGGATGCCCGGCCAATAAAATCGGGCCATGATCCGGTTCAGTGTTTTGTCATACCCTAGATGACCGGACATGGGGTTGTGATGAGCCGCCTGGAAAATCATTTCCCGACGGCTGCTCGGCACCAACAACTGGATGTTTTCCTCCCCTGTTTGCGTATCACGGCTCACCCGGTACAACCTGTCCCTAATCACCGTGAAGTGCGGGTGAGTGAGCGGTGCATTCGGGTGCAGGGGGGAACAATCGATACTTACGACCTGGTCGAAAGCATGACGGAGGGTTTCATCCCGAGACTGTTCGAGGGGGAAGTCCTCCACTGGACGCACAGGCTTGGATGGGGAAGCTTCGCCCCAAGTCTCACCGACCTCCCCCTCGAAGGGCCCCACCTCCTCCGAGTCCCCACTCAACACCTCACACAACTCGCATGTCCCTACTGCACGGGAACGCACCCCCATAGCTTTCCCCACTAGCCTATGCAAGCCCGGCCAATTCGTTCCCAGAATTAGGGGGTGCGTAAGGCGAGTACTAACTCCAGCCTTAACCCTATGTTTTTTTCCCCTGAGCGAAATGGTAATAGTCACCACCGGGTGCTCGTGAATATCACCATGAACACACCTCACCCTCACTCGCGACGCTTCCACCAATGCCCCGGGCCGAACCAAGCGCTGGTGGATCATGGTTTGGGTACAACCAGTGTCCAGCAGAGCCTGGTGTATACCCCCCTGTATACATACTGGTACGCGGTATGTCCCTTCTGGACCGGGGGAGGAGTCCCGCCACCCGGACCAACTGTCTGACTTCCATGAGTGGGCACTCACGCCGGAAGTGGCCGTGTCGCCCGCACTGCCAGCAATCCTGCCCCGGAGGGGTCCTCAAACGTCAGAGGACCAGACCCGCCGACTGAGCCCTGTGGAGAGACAGAAGGGATATTAGGGGGGTTGGCGGCTGCCGGGGCACCAGCGGTGCCGTGGACGTGCAGGGGGCTAGCAGCTGCTGCCCCCGCCGGGAGCCTCCTCCTCGGGGCTGGGGTCGGCCGGTCCACTGGGACGCTCGGAAACCCGGCTTCCTCCCTCATGCTCCGCCGGGGAAGGGAGAGATGGTCCTCCGCGAGGAGGCTGATGGGCCGGTGGCACTGGACCCAATCTGCCGTGGAGGAGGGTAACCCGCCAACAAACTGTTCCAGTACCACCTGCCCTGTGACGTTCTCTGCGGAGTTGCTCCCTGGCTGTAGCCAGCGCCTCGCCGCCTCTGAGAGCCACTGCGCGTAGAGGAAGGGCCGGCCGGCGTCCTCAAAGGGGAGCCCCCTGAACCGGCGGCGATGTCCCTCCGGCGTGCCTCCCAGCCGGTCCAGGATGTCCCTCCTCAGCTGGTCATACGTCTGGCGAGAGGATGCCAGCAGAGTGTGGGCTGCCAACTGTGCTCTCCCAGACAGCAGGGGTAGCAGCCGCATCCCCCACTCCTCCCTCGGCCACCCGCACGCCGCCCCTGTGCCCTCGAAGATCTCCAGGTATGCCTCCGGGTCATCCTCGGAGGTCATCCTCAGCATGGCGACGTGCGGCGGTCGGGCCGGGTTTGTACAACCCTCACCCTCCCGAGTGGCCGGTCGCTGCAGCAGCTCCCGCAGGAGAGCACGGTCCTCACACTGAGCGGCCGAAATCTCCGCGAGAGCCTGGCTCAGCTGCCGCTGTAGGGCGGCCGTGCCCTCCTGCATCGCGGCGAGGAGCTGGAGTGCTTGCTCCAGCGGACTGGGTGGGGATTCCCCCCCCGACATAGTCCCTGTTCAGGTGCCAAATGTGAGCGGGTGCGCTCACACAGGGAAATGACAGCGGAAAAATTAAGAGAGGGAGCGTTCTTTCGGAGCGCCAAACAGTTTATTGAAGGCGGCTCGGTCTCCGCCTCCGTCTCGTCTCCGTCTCGTCCTGTCTGGTCCCGTCTCTCGCCGACATGAACCCAGCCTACTGCAAGACAGAACCAGGTCATCGGCGTGCTTTTATTGTGCGACTGATAACCTGATTCCGTCCAGCTGCCTGGCCTCCAGCTGAGCCACTCCCATCTCCTCCCCAGCCACCACACCCCACTGCCACAGTCGTGTTAAAGGTTCCCACGTCATTTCTTTCCTAAACATCTGGAATGGAATGGACTGCATTTATATAGCGCTTAGACAACACATGTCAGAGGCTGCCATACAATCTATCTATCTTGCCAAGTTGACCGCAGTGGCTGGGGATCGAACTGCTGACCCTCCGCCCGGTGGACGACCACTCACAGCCATCTCTCAGAAGAGAGAAAGCACCTGTAGGATACTGCTTACTCTCGCAAATCCCAGTTTGGTAAACGGAAATAACCAAAAGCTGTGCCCACAATTCGCACAAATTATCATGGCGGCTAAGATAAAGTGATAGAATATAGACACCTTCATTTGTGGTGAGCCTGTGTAGACGTGTAGTGAGAAAAACTTATTTTAACGTTTACAACATAGGAGGTAAAGACGAAGCCTCAGCTGTCACATGGTCTGTGATGTAGATGAAGTAAGGAATGAGACAACACTGTTCTCATTGTATTGACGTTGAACAGTGCAGACAGATGCCATGACTTTTTCTTTTAACCCTCCTAATGTAGGACTTCGACCACCACTGTCCCTGGGTGAACAACTGCATCGGCAGGAGGAACTACCGCTACTTCTTCCTCTTCCTCCTATCTCTGACGGCTCACATCATGGCCGTGTTTGGCTTCGGCCTGCTCTTCATCCTCTACCATCGGCAGAATATCGACCGCCTGCACGCCATCGTCACGTATCCTTTAGGGATCTTTCCCATGTATTTTCTGTCCTATTCAATGTAAGATTTCCGATACAGTTCAGTTGCAGTGTTGTCCCCCTCGAACAAGCAGTTCTGATTGTATGGAATGTCCTGAGGATGTGTTGTGGAGGATTGAAACTGGCCCCTTTTTGCCTTAAGGAATTGCTAACCAGTTTAAACAGATTTTGTTAGTCCAGTTTTTAACTGCACATTGTTGTATCCTGATGAGTCAATGTCATGATTAGTCAAGAGCTCAGATTTTAATGCTGAATTCTTATGTCTTAAACATTTCTAGTGTAAGTAAGTAAGGAAGTGTAAAGTATTATTTTCCATCTGTGTTATCTAGTCTCTTAAGTTTTTCCTTGCCCCCCCCCCCCCTGTGCCCCCAGGCTGGCTGTAATGTGTGTTGCAGGCCTGTTCTTCATCCCTGTTGCTGGCCTCACTGGCTTCCACATAGTGCTTGTGGCCAGAGGCAGGACGACCAATGAACAGGTGGGAAACTTAGTGTTTCAGTATGTGAACACCAGTAACACCACAAATCCTGCAGTTGAGATGTGTTGGGCTGCCCACCCGGAGCTCCAGGTGCCTGACGCAAAGGAGTATTTCCTTCACACTGTCGCTCGTGGTGGGAACTGTAAATAATACAAAGAGTACAATCTGAACCTGCTCTATATGAAAAGTGCCCTGACATAACTTCTGCTATGATTTGGCGTTATATAAATACAATTGAATTGAATTTTAAAATGTACAGTCTGTCAGATGATCTTACTGGGTACACAGCTGTTCTCTATGTGTCTATAATACCATTTCAAACTATTATATCCAGAAAAATTTACTTACCGTAATTTCCGGACTATTCAGCGCATCTGAATGTAAGCCGCACCCACTGAATTTTTAAAAAATATGTATTTTGTACATAAATAAGCCGCACATGTCTATAAGCCACAGGTGCCTACCGGTACATTGAAACAAATGAACTTTACACAGGCTTTAACGAAACACGGCTTGGAACAAAAATAAATAGGCTTTTAAACGCCATCAACTTGAAAGCTGCATCATATGCCTTTCTCCGTGTCTTTGCCATGATGAGGGTGACAAAATGACTACCGTAATCAGAATCGTGACCATTCATAATGTCCGCTGTTTAAAATGTCCGCTGTTCATAATGTCCGCTGTTCATAATGTCCGCTGCTGAAGACATTCCAAGAACTAATAATGCAATTGAAGGTTGGCATAATGTTTTTAGAGGTTCATTTGGTACAATGAATGAAACACCGAGAAATTTCGTAAAAAAGTTAATTACCGTAATGAATGGGAACCATCAGAATGATGGGAAGTTTGAGCGCGCTCGATTTACGTCACATTATGCGACGGTGCTCAGTTTTTTGGCGACATGAAGCTTGTGAAAGCGGGAAAAATCCATAAATTAGCCACGTCATTGTATAAACCGCGAGGTTCAAAGTGTGGGAAAAAAGTAGCGGCTTATAGTCCGGAAATTACGGTAAATTGCAGAATAATGAAAAGAAACAGCAGCATCCGACGGTTTTTCACGTCATGCATTAATCCAGAGTTCTATTAATTCCTAGGTTATTCGTTATCCGTGACGTCATTTAGAACATGTACTCCATGTACCCCATGCACTCCATGCCTTTAACCGTACTGTATTTATTTTTGGAAACGTGGAAAGTGGTGACATGTTTAACAACCTTTCATACTTTATCTATCCTCCCTCTCATCTTTTGTCTCCATTTCCTTTCTCCAGGTGACAGGGAAGTTCCGAGGAGGTGTGAACCCTTTCACCAATGGCTGTTGGAAGAATGTGTCTCATGTCCTCTGCAGCTCACAGGCACCCAGGTGCATTTTCTTTCTTTTTCCTTCTTTCTTTACCTACTACTCTCCGATCAGCTGTTCATAAGCAATACAAACAGATAAACCGGCCTTAGTGGACCCTGCGCACCAAGATAACAGGACACCATCATTTTAGAGAGCTACTGAGATCGCTAGGAGTATTTGATATTTGAAAAGTGCACTGATGATAAATGGCATGTTTCACTGCTCAGTTAGTGTTTCCCTGCATTTAAAACAACGCTTATAGCAGCATTGTACCTGTGTAGGGGTTGCTCTTCATGATGTTAGTCTCTACTCTCTGCAGGTATCTGGGCAGAAAGAAGTGTGTGCAGAGTGTGTGTGTGCATCCTCCCTTCCTGCGGCCGCAGCTGACGGAGGCCCAGCTGGCTGCAAAGATCCTGGACAACGGGATTCAGGGAGACCTACACCGGGTAAGAGCAGCAGGATGTTCTCATCATTTGGATCGATCGAAACTTGTTAAAAGAACAAAAGAACCGCTTTGGCCTGTTGGTAATCATATGTTCAAATCTGCATTCGGTAAGTTTGCTTATTGGCAGGTCCAGATGGCAGCAAGAGGTTTTCAAAGCTGTTTGGAATTCAAGAGGCAAAAATGCTCTAAGGTCTCACAGTAAACGCTTATCAGCCCAGACAGCTTCATCACAAAGGATGCACAGTAGTCAGAGGCTTTTTTCATTATAGTGGCCAAAAAGGATTGAATTGCTGAATCTTTTCTGAATAATTGTAATGTCATTTGACATTTGCAATTGTCTGTTCATTTCTGAGAAACTGCCGTCATGTCTTGGTGCAGGTTGTTGGGTGATACTCACTGTAATGTATTTACTTAGGAAATAGGATTGTTAGGATTGATGATTTATTTAGTTTGGCCTGGTCTCATAACATTGGATTTGAAATGATTGTTGTATGAAGGTTAGGGTTAACAAAGTTCATTGAGAAGTTTACTGGCATTCTTCAAATTTGTCATTTTTCAATATTGATTGATCAATCGAACTATGCAGAAATATTGCAGTGACTGCGTACAATCGCAAACTTTAACGAATATTTCAGAATTTCAATTTAGTTTGTATTAATTGGCTTGACTGCAATCATATTCCCAGAGGGATGTATCCACGATGTCCAACTGACTCGGCAGCGAAAACAAGATGAGTGAAAAAGATGTTGTGTGAAACTGATTATTTCGTGGAACTCTCAAGTTGCGTGGAAATGACGTCAAGTGCGATTTGGAACCTGCGTTGATGTTTCACCGTGTAATGCCAGCCTGAAAGTGAACCACCATCACCTGGTGACGGAGACAGAAGACACTTTAATGAAGGGGCAACACTGTTCCTGCACACAGCGCACTTCTTTATTCTTTGTTACAAGTATTACAAAAGCAAAAACATTATGTGTATTCATGTAGTACTCCTTCACAAGTGCTAACCCGAGGTAAGGAGGTGTCCATTGGGTCATCTGGGCCAGTCGGTATGAACGCTTTCAGAAATGTAGGTCAAGGGAAAAGATCAGATATTCTTCTTCAGATTGACATCAGTGTATTCATACGGAGAATGTTCCGTGGTGATTAAAGACATGATGCATACATGTGGGTTAGATATGAAAGGACATGTAGTTGTTATTAGACAGTTTCAACACTTGCAGTCTCTGGAACTCTTCTGGAAGCTAATCCTTCTACTTATGGATACTCATTTGGTGTTTTAATAATGCAAGTCAAACACCCATAGGTGATCAGTTGGGTGGAGCTGTGGTGCCTGTGAAGGCTGTAACATGGATGGAAGTGTCTGTATTCATTCTGTTTTACATTATATATGAAGTGAGAACAAGACTTGTATTTCAGTCAACTGAAAGTTGATTCTTTGACTTTCTATCTCTCTTCGATCCAGTCCAAGTCCAGTCTGGAGATGATGGAGAGCCAGTCATGTGACGCTGAGCCTCCTCCTCCTCCTAAACCAGAGCTCCGCTTCCCTGGAATCACCAGAGGAAACACGGAGGGTAAAGCTTTCTGCCACTGAAACATTCTTCTGATTCTATGTGCATTTCATGCTGATATTTCTTAATTCTTTGTCTGCAGAGTGCAGTCTCCTGAACAAAGCCCCTCCCACCCCCACCATGTACAAATACAGGCCCACCTACAGCCCCGGCAAGAACCACACGGCACTCACACATGCTTACGCCAACCAGGTAATGCACACTTAAAGACACAGCAGAGACAGCCAGGCAGGCCGCGGATCAATGGACACACACATAGGACTATATTACATAGTTACAGAACCCAGGCCAGCACCAGGATTAAGTGACTGAGGGGACGAGGGGGCATTTCTCTTCATGAAACAAAGTGTATTGATTCAACCCTAACAACAACAACAACAACAACAACATCATAAGGATACTGTTTCAAAATCCAAGAGCTGATCTGATATATTATCACGCTGTAGATCTGGCAGTAGATGATGTCTTCATTGGAGTAGGATACCTTTTTGTATTGACAACAAATATTGGTGGCCAGCAAGGGTTATTTATTACTAAGCTAGTGGACTCCAGATCCTCCAGAACTATAAACCCAGCAGTAAAAATCAGTGATCATATGTAACAAGTGCATGGTGTGTGTATGTTTCTGTGATTCTTTTTTCATTTGTCCCTGCATCCTCGATTTCAATCTAATGCATCTCCATTTTTGTTTGTTTTTCCTTTTTGATTTCCTGTCGGTCTTCTGGGTTTGGTTTCTCAGTGGCTTTCTGTTGATCAATATCAGTAAGTGATTGTGCTGAAAGCAATCTTCACTTTGTTTCCTGCCCCTTTCTGTTTTCTTGGACGTGGGTGAAATACTGTCTGAATACATTGAGTGGACAGCATGAGTAATATAAGAGAGGGTTGTACCTGAATACGTCTGGATTGGTGCAGATACTTTGGTTCTACACAGTATTTGTACCCATGTCCGGTCCGTGTCCCCGGTCCCACCTGTCACCCGTTTTGATTCTCCTTCATTTCTCCCTGATTACAAATGTGTGTCCTGTAGATTCTCCCCAGAATGTGTTCCCCTGTAGTTTAGATACAGTATTAAAAGCACAAATGTACCTCTGTTAGGCCGTTTTCTATTTCAGTCACGTCTTTGTCCTCACCGCCTATAAAAGTAGAAACAAAAATGAACTTTGTTCACAATTTCTGTTCAATTAAAGTTTGACGTTAGTAACTTCACGAGGGATATCACGTGTTCTGTAATGATAGATGTTTGAGCTCGGTACTCCTGCGACGTGTCAAAGGAGAGAAACACTTTTCTATATTATGTGTTTGTTGTACAGATGGTTAATACTAATATGATAAACAAGGCATACATACAGCCGTTATTCATACACAGTGTTGCCTTTAGTGACTTTTTACCCCCACAACACTATAGTACTAAAAATTATTGTTATGGAAGCGTGAACAAATATCTCACATGGAGAAGGAAGACTCGACACACTGGCATATTTAAATATGAAGACAAGCTTTCTGTCACTGAGGCAAGTGTTGATGTCATTTATAAAAGGACCATAAAAGGACCACAGCTGTGCTCCCGTGAGAGGCGTGTGACAGTAAATGCAGTGCAGGTACGGCAGCAAGTGGTAAATCTTTCATTTAAGTGTCGAACAGCAGCTTTTCTATCTGAATGCAGACACTGCACACCATGAGAAACGTGTGCGTCAGTCTAACGTTTACAATGCTGTTGGTACTACACAGCGCACATGTGCACGCTTTTGAGATGGAATGGAAACCCCGCCCCCGACAGGGTAGCGTTTGGGTTGAAGCTCAGCAGATGAAACTCGGGAGACATCTCCAGAAAGCCCTCTCCTGGTTGCTCAGATGAAGGTCCAGTGACAGACACTAAGTGTGCAGAGTCTTCATTTCTCCACGGCCTTCCTTCGTCTTAGCATTGTGTGCTGTTATTCTAAAGAAAGTTAAGACCTACAGTTTCAGGGTTGACCCGTAAAGAACAGGTGTTATGTCAGGAGGTCGACACTAGAGGGAGTTTGAGCGCAGCAGCATTTCCTGCTTAAACTCCATGTAGCTCTTTTGCTCAGCTTCTTGTTGTTTCTTTTCCCTCTCTCCTTCACCTCCTCCTCCTTCTCATGCCTCCTCCAGCTAAGTCGAGGGGAGAGTGTTGGCAGTGCCAAGGACTCCTCCTCCTCCACCTCCTCCCTCCTTCAGTCCAGTCAGCAGCCTGGTTTCCGCTCCCAGCCCAGCCTGGACCGGAGGGACACTTCATGTGACAGACTGGGGGGTGGGGGAGGAGGGGAGGAGAGGAGGGAGGGGAGAAGAGAGGTGGGGGGAGGGGGCATCCCTGGCTACTCCCTCGGTGGACGCTCGTACCCCTCCTTCTCCGACCCCACGGTCCTGTCAGGAGTGGCGTCGCGATCTTCCAGCTCCACGCACACCTCAGCAGGCGCCGTCCACATCTCCGAGGCAACCACCACCTCAGCCAGCTTCAAGAGCCTAGCCAATCAGACGCCCCCGCCTCACCACCCGTCCCGCAACGGGAGCCTGTCATATGACAGCTTACTGGCAGGTGGTGACGATTTCGACAAAGGGGTGGTGGCCGCCCCTGAGGTTTCCTCTGGGAGACCCTGCACGCCAGCAGCAGGCGGCTACAGCTCCCCCTTTCTGTCCCAACAGAGAGATGCTGAGATGCAGTCGCCCCATCACTACCACCGCTCCTCCCACCACCACCACCACCACTCCTTCCTTCATCGCTCCTCCTCCACCACGTCCTCCTCCCCGCCGCCTCCTCCGGAGAGGGAGCGTCTGCTGGGCGAGCCTCACCCCGGCGCTCACCCCCCGCCTGCCAGTCAGGCCTCGGCTCCACCCTCCTCCTCTGCCCCGCCTCCCCCACACCATCATCACCACCACGCCCATCATCACCACCACCATGCCCATCATCACCACCACTCCTCCTCTACCTCCCGCCCTCCCCGCTTCGCTGCCCCTTATGCACCGCCCCACCACGCTTATCCCTACCGCACCCGCTCCACTGACACCCCTCTGGGATCCTCCTCCACCTCCACCACCCACCCTCCCCGCTCACCACACCCCCCACCTCTGGGCAAGTCGCTCTCTTACTCGAGTGCTGCTGCCGCCGAAATGCAGTACCGGCTCGTCCGAAAGGCGTCTGCGTCAGCCGGAGCCAATGCGGCGGGGGTAGGAGGAGGAGGAGGAGGGGTGGGAGGAGGAGGAGGAGGAGGAGTAATACAAGCGCCGAAGTGAGTATGAATTTCGCCTTTTGTCAGGACGATTGGTTTGCTGTTAACCCTGAAAAAAAAGCTCCCGCCTGCCTGAAAAGCTGACTGACCTGATTGACTGCTCCTCCTGCTCCTCTGCCCTTCTCCTCCTCCTCCTCCTCCTCCTCTTCCTCTTCCTCCTCCTCCTGCCAGATTTCCTGTGAGTTCTTTCTTCTTTTCCCTTTGCTTGCCCTGTTACATGTATGATGGAGTATTATTGCACTTGCCACCTTCTGTATCTGTATGTGCAGCCACAGACCCACAGTGCATGTTGTCATCAAGTAACCATTAATGAATCGAGATGCAAGATGTGAAATAATAAATCTAATGAAACATAAAAAGAGGTAAATATATCTGACGAGGTCGGGATGTTTTTTTCTCGTTTTAGTTTGCGGCACAGTCACTGTTGCTCGACGACACCTGGACAGTTTGACCTTGTGACATGTTGCTGTGCGTGTCCTACTCACTGTGACCTCGATGACTAAATGAAACGTTGAGTTTGAATGTCGCATGTATTCTAGTTCACAGATGATCTGTTTGGGATCAGTGAAATATTAGTCCTTTTTATGATTGTTTTCATACTGGGATACAAGCTTTAGCCCTGGAAGCTGCCAGTACACAGCTTTAGGCCTCACTGCCACATGTCTGAGGGTGAAACAGGTATTCAGTAGCATTCTATGTGCTGTTAAACCCTGCTGCCTGTCCGTCATTATTCAAATCATTCAGTCTAATCCTACTAATAATGCTTATAGTCATTTCTGTCAGCTTTTCAGAACATGCATATACAGATATATGTGATATATCAGAAGCATTAAAGTGCAGCATGACCTGCTGTCAGTCTCTTCATGGTTACTCCCGTGTGTGTGTGTGTGTGTGTGTGTGTGTGTGTGTGTGTGTGTGTGTGTGTGTGTGTGTGTGTGTGTGTGTGTGTGTGTGTGTGTGTGTGTGTGTGTGGGTGTGTGTGTGTGTGTGTGTGTGTGTGTGTGTGTGTGTGTGTGTGTGTGTGTGTGTGTGTGTGTGTGTGTGTGTGTGTGTGTGTGTGTGTGTGTGTGGAAAATAGGCCAACATCTGTCACTCTGACAAAAGCCCATGATCCAGTCTCTCCCTGCAGTCAGTCTCATTAATACAACACTACAGGCTGACGACGGTTATCTGCAAAGTGAGGGAATAACATAGAAATATCAGAGACCATCTTGCGATGGGATCACACTAACGATGCCAAGTGAGCCCCCCCCCCCCCCCCACACACCCATCTTCAACCACAACCATTATGTCAGGCGGACAGGCAAAGTGAAATATAAACACCTTACAAAGTACTCTCTCAGTAGGTGTCTCCAGGAAAACGTTGAGCCATAATGACTCACAAGCTGAAAACAACAGTGACATCACTGTCACAGCTGGTAATAATTATCCGTCTGTAAAAGGACCAACACGTGGCGGCGCGGCTCGTCTTCCAGGGACCACGACCTCGCTTTCATTACTACTGAAACCGTATAACGTGACAGAATCTTTGTCTTGTTTTTCCTCTGAGCGTCAGGCACTGTCCTCTCATGTTTCAGGTGTCCGTGGCTTTCAGAGCGTTTCTCAGTAGCTGTGCCCATCTACAATGGAGTCGTCTTCCTCTTTGTCTTGGCTAACTTCTGTATGGCCACATTCATGGACCCCGGCATCTTCCCGAGAGGTGAGCGCATGGATGGTTGAATATACTGTATGTGTGTGATGTTGTTCCTGTTTCACTAAATGGGCCACTGAACACTGTCTGCAATATGGCTGTTGTTGCAAAATGTCAAGTTTGCCATTTGGCTTCATTTTCAAAGTGTATACATTTCTTGCTCATCCACATGTCACTGGTAAAGCCTTACAAGCTCTAATTTCCACTTTGCTAGACTAACAAAAGATGAAAAACGTCTTCGCTTGTGTTCATCATGCAGACTCTTGGTGGAAGAGTGAGGGGAGGAGCTGAGGTAGAAGTCAAATATCACACTTTGATTTGGTTTGACTTTAGATGTGACCAAAGCTCACAGCAGTCATATTAACTGAACCAGGGCCAATTAGCTGACTGATTAATGAATTGACGTGTAGTTGATCTAGAATAGGAGAACATAGGGTGAAGAACCTCCAAGTGTACAAGCAGGATCTGTATCATCAGATTTTGTACTAAGCAGAGATTTTCTGCAGTATTATGTTGGAATATTGAGCCTGTTGACAGCTCGGTCTAGTGCCATGGTTTTAACGAGAACACTAGTTCGATGTTAGGGTGAGGGCCAATACGTCTAGGCGTGCGTGCGTGCGTGATCATGTGTTCTGTTCCTGTCCCTACAGCCGACGAGGATGAGGACAAGGAGGATGATTTCCGTGCTCCCCTCTACAAGACGGTGGAGATCAGAGGGATCCAGGTCAGGATGAAGTGGTGCTCAACCTGCCGCTTCTACAGGCCGCCGCGGTGCTCGCACTGCTCCGTCTGTGACAACTGTGTGGAGGTGTGCTCACCACTCACCCATTCACCTTCACCAATAATACATCAGGACATTATTCATAGGGCTAGGGTTAGGCTGCTGGCGGAGAGGCAGTGATTCACATCATGGAGGACAGCAGGAAGGACTGATGTCTTTATTCTTTCTAAACTTCAGTATTGTGATGTCAGGAATATTATTTATTCCAGATTTGTTTCCAGTGAGATCTGATAGAGTTTATAAAGTCACTTTGCTGCTCTAGAAATGTATTTTTATACTGAAGACCAGCTTTACAAAACCCCTGTGACAAAGTTTTATTGATCTTTAATTGAGTCTGTGCTCACTTTCTCTTTTTTCTGCTGGTATCAATCTCCCAACGTCAAACACAGAAATGTACTCAATAAGGTGGTCAATGTCTGCAGCAAAATAACAGGAAATCTGTGGATCTTTACAACAAATGGTTGTATAAGAAAGCAGAATCCATCGTTTACATCAACAGCTTCAGCTGGAGGAAAACAAAGATATTTGCATTAGTTATATTTGGTTTAACTAGTTTTTAGACAAAATCTATTAGTATTTCTTTCTGTCCAGTTTGAATATAGATTCACTTATAATGTGTCGTAAAGGAAACGACTAACCAGTGAAATCAGATCCCTATGTGCCAACAGAATGGGCTTTTTTATCTTGTGACTGTCCACAATGATATGACTTGATGACGTTTTCATTATCATGACGTTTTTTTTCCTCTGAGCATCTTCGGAATATCTGTTTCCATCACATCAGAAACAGAAATCCTTTATTAGTCCCACAGCGGGGACATTTACATGGTCACAGCAGAAAGGTAAAAAGAATGCAATAAAATAAGTGAACACTAAAATTAAGTGGAAAGTGAAATCAAGAACAAGTACTTTAAATAAGAAATATAAGGAAACTCCTCGGCGGTGAGTAGGAGCTGCTGTAACAGGCTGCCACTCGAGCGCCGCCTGTAGGCCTTCCATTATTTGTGCTTTCCCGAATAACGTTATCAGATGCTGGTACATCCCTAATGTCCACAGTCTGAATAAACGCTGTTTCAGAGTATATGCTGCACCTTGCACACTTAGCCTGACGTAGACCTACAGCACAATGTGTAAAGCCAATCCCGTTTAGATGTGTGGGGTTTGCATGTTCTCTCCTTGCTAGGGAGAGTTTTCTCTGGGTCCTCCGGCTTCATCCCACTCTCCAAAAACATGCAGGTGTTCGGTTAGCTGTTGACTCTAAATGGCCTGCAGGTGTGAATGGGTGTCTGTCTCTGTGTGACTGACTGGCGACCTGTCCAGGGTGTACTCCGCCTCTCGCCCAGTGTCAGCTGGGCTTGGCTACGGCCCCCTTCGGACCTCAAGGATAAGCGATTACAGATAATGAATGAATAGATGGAGCCATTGTGACCTATTTTTGTTGGCACCATAAACGCATAAAAAAACAAAGTACTTTTGTCTTTCCTTCATTCCACTTGTCTGCTCTTATTGTTATCAAGTGTCCTTAATGGTTGCAGGACAATGCAGTGAAAAGTTCAGTTTGACTTTGAAAAAGCCCACAGTGCCTCACCAGACTATGACATTATAACAATGCAACATAGGATTGCCATGTGAAGAAACGTTCAACGGAAGCCTGAACTACAGGTTTATGTATGTAGTGAATGATTGCTGTCCAGCTCCTTCCTGGTTCCATGATACCTTGTGTACATTGTGTGCCTGACTAAGGGTGCTCCGATCTGGACTTTTGGGGTCAATCACCTTTTGCTGGAAGCAGCATTGGCCGATGTGATCACCGATCACGGGTCTATTTGAAGCCTTCTATGCATCATGTAGCATTATTTATTACTCTCTAACTCGCTGAGTCGGTCCTGAGTTTCCCCACCCTTTGGCGACCACCGTTTTAGCAATAGAAGAAATATCGCGTGGAGGTCGAGTGTCGCAGAAAGCGGGTATTGAAAAGGTTTCATTTCAGAACTGATGCGTCTTGGCTATTATAGAGAGCACCAATCAAAATATTTGGGAGATTTCCCAACGTCAAACATACAATGTAACACAAAATAACTGGCACTGCACAGGAAATCTGTGGATCTTTACAACAAACGGTTGTATAAGAAAGCAGAATCCATCGTTTACATCAACAGCTTCAGCTTCTGCCATCTGCTGCCCTCCTCAGACTTCCACGAGCTCACACCCTTTATATCCTCTGCCATCTCCCTCCTGAACTCTAGGAGGAAAACAAAGATATTTGCAATTGGTCTAACTAGTTTTTAGATAAAATCTATTAGTATTTCTTTCTGTCCAGTTTGAATATAGATTCACTTATGTGTCGTAAAGGAAACGACTAACCAGTGAAATCAGATTCCTATGTGCCAACAGAATGGGCTTTTTTATCTTTTGACTGTCCACAATGATATGAATTGATGGCGTTTTCGTCATCATGACGTTTTTTTCCCTCTGAGCACCTTCGGAATATCTGTTTCCATCACATTATTTGTGCTTTCCCGAATAACATGTTTGGATTTAGAACAAAATGACGGGTGGCCAATCAATACTCCAGCCTTTTTCACGACTTCCGATTCCTCATTTCACTGCGAGAGTTAGCGGTATGCTACAGGTGTCTTTCCTTTTCTTTGAGATTGTTAGGACATAAATGATGTGGGAACTCGAGCATAAATCACTCTTTAATACACCTGCCTTCTGCGAGAGGGGGATCGCAGGAGCCCCCGAACAAGCTGCTAGGGTTGAGTATGCAGTCTAGATTCAGATTCTAAAAACGTTGAGGCTGCACAATTCACTTCAAACACTTTATGGAACCTGTAAATGAATTTCATACAGTTCATTTTGGTTGTTGTTATTGAACAATCTGATCAGAGGTGGAATGTTACTAAGTACATTACTCAAGTACCGTACTTAAGTACAATTTTGAGGTACTTTACTTGAGTATTTCCATTTCATGCTACTTTTATATTATATTATTTATATTGCTGTGAAAACATCAACAACTGTATTTATTTAAGTTTTTCGCCCAAGACTTTTACAGGATTACACGTGAACACATCATAACGTTTTTTATTTACCTTTGCCCAATGCTCGTTTTTACTGAATAGAGCATGAACACATCATAATGTAATCCAATGCAATCTCCAACAGCTGTTAACAGCTAACGTTAACTAGCCCTCCTGCAGGTTACACACACACACACACACACACACACACACACACACACACACACACACGACTCAGTGTTTCTGTAGTTCCAATAACACAAGCAGTGATGCATCTTCTCTGGCCGATCCCATCACATTAGTTGATTTTCCTGTTAAAGTTTCATTCTTATCATATCAATAGTTAAAGAGTATCAATTTGATAGTTTAGAACCAGGACCCCCATTATTTGGATTGGATAGCTCGTGAAAAAAAAAGGTGTGCAAAAGTATCTGTTGGGATTCAGTCCCAACAACTACCCAATATTATAGGATCAGACCAGAACGCTTGATGGGGACATCCCTTGTAGCAACAGCGTTAACTCCCATCCCTTGGTCGTTGTGAGCGGGAAATGACAGCGGAAAAATTAAGAGAGGGATCGTTCTTTCGTAGCGCGAAACAGTTTATTGAAGGCGGCTCGGTCTCCGCCTCGTCTCCGTCTCGCCTCGTCTCCGTCTCGTCCTGTTTGGTCCCGTCTCTCTCCGACATGAACCCAGCCTACTGCAAGACAGAACCAGGTCATCGGCGTGCTTTTATTGTGCGACTGATTACCTGATTCCATCCAGCTGCCTGGCCTCCAGCTGAGCCACTCCCATCTCCTCCCCAGCCACCACACCCCACTGCCACATACCCCAACCGCCCGACTCAGGCCGGGAGCCCACCGGCCGCAAGCTGACTCCCCCCCCCCTCCGCCGAACGCGAGAGAAAGTCAGCCACAACCATCTGGTTACCCGGCCTGTGGATCACCTTGAAGTTAAACGGCTGTAACGCCAGATACCAACGAGTGATCCGGGCATTGGCATCCTTCATGCGGTGGAGCCACTGGAGCGGGGCATGGTCCGACCAGAGGGTGAAAGAGCATCCCAGGAGATAATAACGCAGGGTGCCGACCGCCCACCGTATGGCAAGGCACTCTTTTTCCACCGTACTGTAGTTCACCTCCCGCTGAGACAGCTTCCGGCTAATGTACAGTACGGGGCAGTCGACCCCCTCCACCTCCTGGGACAAAACGGCCCCCAGCCCGCTGTTCGAGGCGTTGGTCTGTAAAACGGGAGAGCAAAGTTAGGGGAAAACAGGAGCCGCTCCCCACAGAGAGCTTTCTTTACCCTCTCAAACGCCAGCTGACACTGCTCCGTCCACTGGACCGGATCTGAGGCACCCTTTCGGGTCAGGTCGGTCAGGGGGCTGGTGAGCTCCGAAAACCCAGGAATGAACCGCCGGTAATAGCCCGCAAGCCCCATAAACCTCCTGACCTCCTTTTTTGTTTTGGGAGCCGGACTGGCGGCAATGGCCGCGGTCTTCTCCAGCTGCGGCCGCACCTGCCCGCCGCCCAAGTGGTACCCCAGATACCGTACCTCCCTCCGTCCAACCGCACACTTCCTCGGGTTAGCCGTGAGCCCCGCTCTCCTCAGGGACTCGAGTACTGCCCCCACCTGCTGCATATGCTGCTCCCACGTCTCACTGTGGATGATGACGTCATCCAGGTAGGCAGCAGCATATGCCGAGTGTGGTCGCAGCACCCGGTCCATGAGCCGCTGGAAGGTGGCAGGGGCTCCGAATAACCCGAACGGAAGCGTCACAAATTGGTACAAGCCGAACGGTGTGGAGAAAGCCGTTTTTTACTTAGACTCTGGAGACAGGGGAATCTGCCAGTAGCCCTTGGTCAAATCCAGTGTCATGTAAAAACGAGCCGTGCCTAGCCGATACAGGAGTTTGTCGACCCGGGGCATCGGGTAAGCATCGAACTTGGACACCTCATTCACCCTGCGATAGTCCACACAGAACTGTACTGACCCATCGGCCTTGCGCACCAGTACGACGGGACAACACCGGTCACTGTTGGACTCTTCTATTACGCCCATCTCCAGCATAGCCTGAAGCTCTGCCTGAACAATTTTCCTCTTGTGTTCAGGCAGCCGATAGGGCCTTGAGCACACCGTCAAGCCCGGGGGGTGGTGTGCGAGAGTGGTGCGCCCGGGCAGGGGGGAGAACACATCGGCAAACAGCCTTTGCAAATCAACCACGTCTGCCCTCTGACCCGGTGAAAGATGGCTGTCACAAGAGACCGGGGCTGATTTCTCCGTCTTTTCTACCTCCGGTCCCAACTCATCTTTCTCCATCACCGTAGTAGCCAGAGAGGCAGAGGCCACCTCCCTCCATTCTTTTAGGAGATTGAGGTGGTAAATCTGTGCCCTGTCCGATCGCGCCACCTCGTAATTGACGTCCCTCACTCGCCGTGTGACCACAAAGGGCACTTGCCACTTTGCGAGTAATTTGGAGCTAGTGGACGGGAGCAATACAAGCACTTTATCTCCCGGTGTAAATTGACGCAGTCGCGACCCTCTGTTATACAGGCGCTGCTGGCGCTCCTGAGCCTGGAGCAAATTCTTCCGTGATAACTGACCCAGTGAATGGAGTTTTGCTCTCAGGTCCAGCACGTATTGAATTTCGCTTTTGCTGGTGCTTGGACCCTCCTGCCAGTTTTCTTTTAGCAGGTCCAACACCCCCCGTGGCTTCCTGCCAAACAATAATTCAAAGGGAGAAAATCCTGTGGAGGCCTGGGGAACCTCCCGCACTGCGAACAACAGAGGGTCTAACCATTTATCCCAATTACGGCTGTGCTCGTGAA
>CALSCE010003134.1:2164071-2179801 GCA_943593645.1 Bovichtus variegatus
CACACACACACACACACACACACACACACACACACACACACGGGATTTGGGGACGTTCCACACTTACTTTTCTCCTTTTTCCTGTAATCACTCTACCGTTGCTCTCAAATAAGGCAAAGAATGCCCCCAAATTATCTCTTAATCTTACCTCACTACCTGTGTGTTCTTCACACAGCATGAGGTCTGAATAGTTCTTGGATGATGCTATCTTGAATCACTCTTATTTTTAAATAAAGTTCACACCGTGATCAGCTCTAATATGATTGGTTCATGATTGTTCTCTACTTGAAACTTGTCATTTATTCCACCGACTCAGGTGCTGAACAGGTGATTGTTTCACCATTGAAGTTCAACTTCAAAAGTGATACAGTTTATGTGAACGGGTGGTTCAGCGTAGTCAGTGATAACATGTCAGCGTTGTTTACAGCTTGCTCCACTGCTCCCAAGTCAAAGCTGTAAACACAGCATTGACATATCACCACATACACTTGAAATGGTGAACTTTTTAGCATGCCGTTGTTAATTTACACATCCAGCAGATATGGAGCAAAATTAGCAATTACTGTATTTGGAGTGGTGTTTGTGTCCACCAGATCAATGTAAATATAATATTTATTCATTAATTCTACCAACTTCTGAGGAAGAATTCTGGTTCTTGCTGATAAATGTTACAGTAGTTTACCATATTTATTTATGGCTTTTTCACTTTAAGCTTCTCTATACGTAATCCAGAGCATATCTATGATTCAGAGTCTTGGCCAGGATCGCCTCTCAACACAGAGGCGGCTGAGCTGGAAGCTAGCAGCTAGCTGTGCTAACAGCATGAACAATGCTAACATGTTAATCTGAGGGAACCGGACGGTGGCCGTTACGTTTCCGCAACAACGCTGTGGATCGGGATGGCGTTATCAGTGGTAGCCACGGTATGAGCACAGTGCATAGCGCCGGTGATTAGCTACCCACACGCACTCACACCCACTCCTGGCTGGCACGACTACGTAAAGAGAATTAATTCTCTGCTCAGGTAGACATTACTCCACTATATCTTTACTCGAGCTGGACCCCAATATATGACTATTAGATTATCCGTTCGTTGGGTAGGTATTCGATTTTGGGATTCGGATATTCAGGTTTCTTTTTATTTATTGTTTTTAACTCCTCAGGATGACAAACATGCATTTATGTCAAACCTTTTGGAAAATGTTTTTTATTCAATAACAAATAACAATACAGTAGAATAACAGAATTCTTAAAAATGTATTTGATACATAAAAAATACAGTACACAAATGTGCAAACAGTACTGAAAATTCAACAGGATATCACAAGAAGAACAAAGGACGGAACTGAAATTAACGCCTTTAATTAAACCAAAAGACACGATCTGTTCCAACGATCACCGCTGGCGATCCGGGGAAATGTTTGGCTAAGTCTGAGTCATGTCATGGAGACAAACCAAGCTAGAGCCCTTGCCGTGTCGGAGCTCTAATGCAACCCATGGGGGGCGCATCCCAAGGGGCTGAGCGGAAGCCTCTGGGGGCTGCATTACACACAAGCTTGCAGCCGGGCACTGCCAGAGAGCAGTTGCATAATGTGTTGAGACATCAGCCTCAAAACACCAAGGTTAAGGTGGAGAGGGCCCGTAAACCTGTCTACACTCGCACACACTGAGGGATGAGAGGAGACGCGAGGATGAGGAGAGAGAGTGTAGACAAAGGGCAAGTGTGCACCGTTCATACGAGGCGTAAAAAGGGGGCAAAAGGAGCAGGACGAGACAGAGCGGCGGCTGGCGGTGAACTCTGCTCACAGCGGTCCTGCCAGCGCTGCAGGTTGAGGCCAGGACATGCACTTATTATCACTTACTGATCACTTACTGTATGCTTTGTTGTTATGAATTGTTTGATATAAATAGTAATTTCATTGCAGCTTATAAACAGGCCTGTGTGTGTGTGTGTGTGAGACAATGCACTGTTGCCACTTACGTGAAGCAGAAGAAGAGCGTGGTGGAGCCAACAAGGAAGAAAGTGGCTGCCGACACCGGGACGTAGCGGGAGGGTCTCAGAGGTCTGCTTGGCGGGACCACGGCATGGGGGAGGGGCGACGAGGATGGACCCCGCCCTCCACTCTTACTGCTGACGCCTGGCATCACTTCCTTGTGTGGAGGTGTGTGGGTGGATTTGTAGTTTGGGAGTAAAAATGATGGATTGGCAAAAAAAAAAGGACAAATACAAAAGAGATGGAGGGAAAATTTAGGAGGGCTTGCTCTTTCACGTGGAAAAGAGGAAAACACTCCTCTGCTTCACCACACTGGGATGGGAGGAGGCTCTTAGGTCAATCCTGATCTCGTGTGTGTGTGTGTGTGTGTGTGTGTGTGTGTGTGTGTGTGTGTGTGTAAGAGATTAAAAGAAGCTTACAAGTCACTCTGCTGTAAAAGCCTTGTTTTCCTGAAAGCCAAAAAAACAGGTGGGAAAGCAGGATGAACAAATAAGCCACAAATAAGTAAAGAGGAGGAGGGGTCAGGACAGCACACTAGTTTAACTCGGTTCTACCCAACATGTGATTCAATTACAAACAAGCCAATAGAAACTGATCATTCTTCAGACAAATCAGTCTATAAAGAGGACATCTGCTTTTTGTATAGCAAGGTGAATAAAGGCTTGGTGAAAAACATGATAATAGTACAATTAAAAAAAACATGTCTGTTAATGAAATATAAAATAATAATTATTTGGACTATTAAAACACAATAATTTAGTTCCTAAGTGATTTGGTGCTGTGAAAAGTCCAGTTCTGACAGACAGACTGCAGCTAAACTGATGAACCTCGCAGCTGATGTGAACTCATCCAGCTTGATCTGATTGGTCTATGAGTGGAGTCTCGTGAGGTGCAAGAGTTGGCAGAGGTAGGCATGTTTGAGTGCGAGATTTACAACATGGACCAAAAGAAATGCAATGAAGCTGAAAGAATGATAATGGAGAGGAAAGCTTAAAAGAAAAAAAAGACTCTGGGATGCCGGCTTTCCTCAGCTTAAAAAAAAGTGCAGGTCAAGACCTCAAATGGGGGAATGGACTTTGTTTGTAGCCACGTCAGTGCTAGCAAAATATATGAAGAATCCCATCCACTTAAATGAAAACCCAGAGATCAGCGGCTGGGGAAGCTGTGGCAATGTGAGAAAACATCTTGTAAATAAAAAGTGACAACCCCTTGCTCTTTGTTAGGAAGGAGACAATTTGCTTTCAGTCCAGGACTCGTATTAGAACCAGCAGTCTGTAAAGGGGCCAGTGGAGTAGCCTGGTTTTCCTGTGTCGGGGCATCCCTAAACCCCGCCGGTGGCCGATTCAAACCACCTCACCTGCCAGCTGCACCAGGGATGTGATTGGAAGACAAAAAGCAGAAAGTGTTGTGGTTCTTTCCAAAACATCTGGGGGAAAATCCAGTAGAACATCCATTAGTATCCATGTAAATTATTTTCTTAGAGAAAGAGCTAAATTTACAGTGTTGATTTAAAGTGCTTGGGGGTAATGTGCGAACAGATGATGGTATTATCTGGTCGATCAGCCGGCCAACGCAGTTCCCCCACTGGTCTCCTTGTTCCACTGTGTTAGTGTACAGCCACGCCTGTTAGTTATGCAACAGTCGGCCTTCCAGCTTCAGGCTTCCCCCTCTTCTCCAGGGACTTCCAGGGCCTTCTCTCTGCTTCCTTTCCCAGCGAAGAGCACTGAGGCCTGGATAACACCCTCCCACAACAATCCTTTGGAGGATACAGCCTCTCCGGAGCAACGTTCTAGAGGTGACTTCAACAAAACTGTAAAACTGTGTCTTTTATTTATTTATTTATTTTTAAGATGAAGAATCCTATTGATAATTGTATCTTGAGGTTGTTCAGGTTTGAAGTATCCTCCTCCAACCTGGAAAACAGGGTGCAGTGCTGATCAGTGACCTCTTGATTGTCGTATATATGGATAAAACACTGAGGTGGCACCAATGAATATCAACAACACAGCGTTCTTGGCCACAAAAAGAGCGAATCCAGTGTGATGGTTGGTCAGGATGCTGCACCTACAGAAGCGATGAGAGAAACAAGGGTAGGGTAAAGATAAAATAATCGAATGCTTTTATTTTTACACAGAATTTACTGAATGTTTATACATTTTGTCCATTCTCTTTATCTGTTCGGTCCATGCCAACACACAGTCGACATCTTTTACTACGAGAGATCCTCTGCAGGAAACCATTTCAAAAGGTCACTGTGTTGTATTTTGTGTATAATGTTATAACCATTATGCTCTGCAGTCCTGAAGGAAGTCTCAGCAGAGCGACTACCTGCCTCTCTCTCTCCTCTTTGACTCATCAGTGCACTCACAGCTCAGCGGCTTGACCGGAGAAAGCTGTTTGCAGAGACAGACAGTCACACGGTTGTTCACTTTATGGACTCGAGTCTTTAACCCTTCAATCAATAAGCAAATGAGTGCACCTGTTCAGGCCAGGCATGATGGATGGACCCGTCTTCCTACACTTTATATATTACTGCTGCCCCATTCATCAGCATAAAAGAGGTTTTAAGCGTGTACTTAACAGCAGTGATGCTCCCTGGAAGCCACGTCATCATTCTGGACATTTTTCTCCTTCTTAACGTACACAAAGGCTACTTATCACAATATCACCCACCGTGGTCAATGACAGTAGAACTCGCCACGTCTCAAACCAAGCTGTGAAAACAAAGCCCGCTCCTCTCAGTTTCTGTGGTTGTTGTCCTTTGTTTTTTGTTTGTTTTTTCTGTTTCAAAGCCAGAACGGTCTGGCTTTGAAACAGAAAAAACAAAGAACAAACGACATATGGATTGTCCTTGCCGAGCGGCCGATCTCTACAAAGTTACAGCGTAAAACCGGTTGATAATAATTATGCTTGACACAACTGTGACTTGGTGTGTAGGATTACTGTCCATCAGTAGCCAAATATTTTCTTTTGTAGAAAAAAAAACAAAAAACAAAATTTTTTAAATCGATTCAGAATATCATATATAGTAATATTATATATAATATAGAGGAAAAGAATCTCCATTCTTACATGAACCGCTTTTTCCCCCCTACCCCTAATGACAAACAGATCTTAGCCTGTGGGGAGATAGAGTGTGTGCGTGTGTGCGTGTGTGCGTGCGTGCGTTCAAGGACCCCCTGTGATTCACAAGCTTTGAAGAAAACTTTGGCTTTTGTATACCATCGTTGACTGCTGACTCGTCACTCTTGTTAAACGGCCAGCTTCAGCAAAAGGCATTTAAACACAAACTAAAAACAAACCGCTGTGGCTCAAAAACTGACATCCATAGAAAAGTTTGGTCTCTCTTTTTAACCGGAGCATCTCTAGACTAATTCCATACTCGATATGGAATTATCCACTAAAGTTAGGAATGATACGAGATGAATAAATCCCTGTTTGTTATGTTTTCCGCCATCTCGACTGTAAAGGGTGCTGGGAGTAATGGTGGCGCCAGAGATATTATTTTGCTGGTGCTATGGGGTTGCTTGACTTTTCAGTGAGGGTGCTCTGAAATTTAAGGGTTGCCATTAATATGCCGGTCGCCACAGTTTCTTACACACATAACTACACACGCAGTGCGCTCCATGACAGTTGCACAAGTTAAACAAGGTGATATCTTCAGCTCAAGGGATATAGATGTAAGGTTTACAAGCCTGCCTGCGTAAACACACCTCTGAAGAGAGGGGTGCAAACCAGCGGAAATAAATGTAAATAATATAAATAAAGCACAGAAAATTCTTGGGGGTGCCAACGCAATCGTAAGGGTGGATACAGCCCGTCCGCTCTGAGTCTTGTCTATATTGTATTTAGTTTATTACTTTTTTTTTTTTTAACCGTTGGCCTATTTAACCTGGATGTTCCTCTTTATTAACCTGTAGCCAATGTCTTACACAGTTGCTTATACGCTGAGAATAAATCATGAAAAGGCAAAATCTGCGACAACTTTCTACCCACTTGTCATATCAACCTTAAACGTGTAGATCTTTCAAACTAAACATTCTTCCAAATAAGGATTTCAAAGAAAACGAACACAAGTTCAATGTTTAGGTCAATCCCTCAAATACATTTTATTTATACAGCCCAATAACACAGCCTGAGCAGGTTTTACAATCTGTACAGCATACAACAGCCGCTGTCCTCAGAACCATGCAGCGGACCAGGAAAAAGGTGTGATAGGGGTTTGTAAAGTCTGATAGCACACACGTGCACCCTGCAATGCAAACTAGCAGAAATACAAGATAGCATAGCACTTCTTGTTTATTACCCAATATTTGCCTGAACTTGGCAGGCAACCACATAATGACACGCCTAAGCCAAAATGAAGGTTTGTAACTGTCAAATGGACCAGGTACCTCCAAGTGGCATGATGCCCAATACTGAACCTGTGCTCCTGTATAATAAGTGACGGGCCACATCTGCTTTGACATGCTGTAAAAATCTAGCATTGTATTTATTAAAGCCAACCATTCAATAATTAAGGAAATAAATAAATAGCTTGCACACTGCAGGGCTCCAATGTTCACTTATAATGTATTGCACCTAGATGACGTTTGGAGCACAACTGCTCTTCATCACACTAACCTTATAAAGTGCTCTCAAATCTGTATTGCAGAGGAATTCTGAACATAACCCGCTTCATTTGCATGCAATCAAGCTCCATGAAGCTATAAGTTAGTTATGTCTATATTCAACCATGAGTCCTTTGCATGTGATCTGGTCAAAATGGTCTGTCGTTACTCCATCAGGGAGATGCAAATGCTAGAAAATCCCCCGACACAATGGCACCTTCTTACATTTAGAAAGGAGGCTACAGCATGCCAGCACTGGCACACATGGGTCCTGGGTGTGTATAGCCTGCTGCAGTCACGGCCGCGCTGGAACAACAGCAGATGTAGCATCGATATATGCCCCAGACCGGTTAAATTATACCAACAACCCAACTTCCTGAAAACTAGTATCCAATTTTGGATTGCCATAATAGTGAACATTTGCAGCGTGGGTTTGTGGAATAAACTCATTCTGTCAAACGGCCCAGCAGCGCCTGGATTGGCTCGATTATTCCCGTGCCATTCACTTCCACAGCGGAACGTCACGTCAAACTACATTGAAAAATCTCTGAAATGTAGTGTGGCGATGGTGATTATATGTGTACATGTTACAACACATGATATAAAGCCTTCTGTCGGTCATTGTGGGATCCACTCTGTACATTGTCGTGCATATATAATCGTGCAGTGCCTACTGGGTTTGATTGCCGATCATCAAAAACAGCCGTTCCCGGACACATTTTCAGAAAAATGATTTGGCATAACGTTCTGTACATAGAAATGAAAGACATCCAGCCCACACTGGACAGTGGGCGATACTGAAGCCGGGGTGGGGACGCATCGTGCGGACGATAATAACGTTACAGACCTGGGATGAGAAGCAACATTAAGCCTCAATTGAAATCCCGGCGTTACGTTAACTGTAACATTAGTAGGAGCTAGTTCATATTAAAATGCGGACTGTAACGTTAGCGAGTCCATATGACGAAAGGAGGGTGGAGATAACTGTCGCTAACGGTAATGGGCACGGTAATGGGATGAGATAGGAAACATGTATTACACATAACAGTTAGATGTTAGCTACACCACATCAAATACGATTCGTGGCTTGTGCGAGAAGTAACGCTAGTGCGATAGGTAAGGCTCAGAAAACTGCATGAGCTTCTGTTTCATGGAACATTAACATTAGCTAGCCTTAAGCTAACACTGGTTAGCCCTGGCTAGCAGCAGGGTAACACTTCACCTCACCTGTGAGGACTTTACAGCTGTTCTGGGTCCAAACACGGTGAATGCGGTGTGCCAGTCTTGGTGGTGTTATTTCCTCTTGGGATTATAACCAACAGAGACAACTCCTTAACGTTACGTCCATTATATCCACACGACTCCTTCAGCGGTGCCAGCAAGCTGTAACGTTACAAATCTAGCTGCTAAATTAGCTATCCCAGCGCCAAGCCAGTACAGATAACGTTAAATGAGTGTCAGCCGTTACCTAGCCACACGGCGATACGTCTAACGTTAGTGGACTACAAACAGCTAACGTTAGCTCTGCGGTAACGTTAACACACTGTTAGCTAGCGTTAGGGCTGGAAGCTGCTTGGTTTCTGAACTTCTTTAAAATAGCTAGCATCTGTCTGCAGGCCGCTCCAGCATAACACAGGTTAAAGAGAATAAAACCAAGTGAATATTATAGTCCCAAAACAACTATGTGTTCTTCTCATATATCCATAATATTGGTGGCCAACAGATTCCCAGAGGCCGACATATTTGTCAGTAACGTTACTACAAAACTCTAATGTCAGGGTCCAACGGCAGAATTGTCCCAATAAAAATAGCACTGATTGGACGACAAGGGTGTCAATCAAGCTGCAAGCGTATTCTATTGCTTCTCCAGCCATGCACGCCCCTCCCTTACAGTACACGTCATGATTGCACTAAATCGTGATTAAATGTATTCCCCAGCACAGCAACACACAGCCTGGGATGTTGACTGACTGCAATAGATAATGTATTTTATTGTCACTAAGCATGGCTGCCACATAAGCTGTCTCTGACATGAGGTTTTAATCCTCTCATGTGACACACTGACACAGTAACGTATGTGTGTGTGTGTGTGTGTGTTTATTCTCATTATCTGGACACACACACAGCAACACAAAGGGGAGATTAAAATGACAGCAGGGGCTATGAGGATAAACTCACAACCAAGCTCCTTATCAACACACACTCACTATAACTAGAAAAGGTCACTCATTAGAGTGCAGATCTCCACCAGGTGTGTCCGACTCGGGGGCTCCACACTTTTTTCCCCACCGACCTGAAAAAACATTTTAACCGTCCCGAAGTGAATGTAAACCATCCCATGTTGTTTCTTTACTTTGTTATCATCATGTAATGAAACCAAGACAAAAATACCACTTAATTAGCAAAGGTGGGGCAAAAAAAACAACCCGTCATGTACTCAGATGGGTCCGATAGCTGTTAGCTCTGTTAGCCACACACAGCGTCCAAACTGAAGCAGCACGCCCTAAAATATTAGACTGATGGGTCCAGTAGTATGCAAGATTAGCTGAGGACAGGACAGACACAGAGATCACACACACACACACACACACACACACACACACAAACAAACAAATAAACACAGACAGACAGACAGACCTCCTGGTAGACATAATAATAACAAATCTGAAATCCTTCCAGGAAATCATACATGGAATTGGATTGTGAGTTACTGGTGTGTGTGTGTGTGTGTGTGTGTGCATGCTTGCGTGCGTTGAAGCCCCTCGGCAGTTGGCATGTTAGTCCGTAAAGCTCTTAAACTAAAGGGGCAATCATGGCATTAAAAAAACAATGGCTGATTGGCTAACTGAGCTTACAGCTAACTAGCTGACAGCAGCTACTGTTAGCGGTTAGCGTTGCTGTCCATCAGGAAACTCCGTAAATCACTGATAGTCGAGGCAGAGCAGCCGGAGGACATCAGAGGGAAATCCAGTAAACATTTTTATCCATAAAACATGATGCAGTTTCACCAAAATGAACTTACTGCCATAAAGCCTTACACACTTCCCCCAGAAGATTGTACCTCACCAAAGTTACATAGTGCAAGAACAGCCGTTCGGGGTGTAATGGAAAATTTCATTATCCTGTAATAACTTTCCACTGTGTACATTAAGCTTCGATTATGTATTTTGTACAATACCATTTGCATAACCTCAGAGGGGCCCCTACTCTAACTAATCCCCTCACTTTTACTACTCTAACCTCGGACAGCGGAACTCTGGATAACTGGACGACTGGTTCCAATCACACTCCTTTCAATCTCTTTCATCTCTTTGTTCTCTCCCGTAGATAGTTTCTCCAAACTCAGGAATGCGGTCAGCAAGACTATAAATGTAGAAAAGGAATCTCCGCACTTGGTATTTCGTTGCAGAATGCTAGGCACTCTGTATCGTTGTTCCTTCTTATAAGAATAAAGAATTCAAATACAACTTATTTAATCAAGTATCTTTATTTCAGTAAAATAGATTTACTTCTCACCACCCTTTGTTTAGTTGTTAGTCGGCTGAATTCCACGACAGGGGTGCAGGGTGAGACTGACAGAGGCACCATTTTCCCTATTACAAGTCGTTTGTCATGTCCTAGATGTTTCCCTGACTCCCTGTCTTATTTTGTAAAGTTCTTTCCCCTTGTGTCTTGTTTAGTTTGACTTCCTGTCTCTGTAATCACCTGCCACCCTTGTATCGTTACCTGTCCTCTCCAGCTGTGTCTCGTCTGTCATTAGTGTCTGTGTATATTCCTGTCTTGTTTCATTGTTCCTGGTCAGTTCCTTGTCTATGACTCGCATGTTTTTGATCGCTGTGTTTCCCCGGTCCAGCCTGTTTGTTTTATAATAAAGCTCCCTTTTTGTTAACTCGTCTTCGGTTATCTGTGTTTGGGTCCTCCTTGTTTCCTCACTCCCTGACACCATTATAACATCAAAATGATTTTGAAGTGATTGAACGGCTGACCTGCCTGTCTTCATACCTGTGTGCACTCTATCCTTGCACTCATTATGCGTCACTGGATTCTTCCACAAGCTTGACAGCTGTAAGTATTAACAATAGTCATGTTCGTTGTTAACATTCATTACGATATGTTTAAGTTTGTAATTTATAATTTTGGGCGAGTGGCTTTGGAGGGAGACCTTCAGGGACGGGCTGTCAGTGTTGCGAACTTGACAACTTTCTCGCTAGATTTAGCAACTTTAAAGCTAGTGCCAGAAAAGGTGGTTAGTTTTGCATGCAAGGCCTTGTGTCTGCATGAGGCCTAAACTAACACCATCTTAGTAGTGTGGCTATTAAATACACTGACTATAAACAGACAAATAAAGCAAAAGTATTATTGAATCCAATCTATACAAAAATGTCCTCATTGCAGTTAGCTCGACGCAAACGTAGCTTTGTGGCGCTTGATGCTCAGAAAATGAGCTAGCAACATTTCTTGTAGTTGCTGGTGCTAATTCATTTACACCAGCATCATTTCTTGTAGTTGCTGGTGCTAACTCATTTACACCAGCATGCTCTCACCTTGCCACACCTAGGTTTGAAAAGGTGATATCAGCTTGCAGGAAGTGATGGAGGGTTTGGACACCTGTGGCAGATATACAGCAGGTAAAATAAGTATTGAACACGTCACCATTTTTCTCAATAAATATATTTCTAAAGGTACTATTGACATGAAATTTTCACCAGATGTTGGTAAGAACCCATGCAATCCACACATGCAAAGAAATCAAACCATAGACGTCCATAAATTAAGTTGTGTAATAAAATGGAATGACACAGAGAAAAAGTATTGAACACATGACGAAAGGGAGGTGCACAAAGGCTTGGAAAGCCCAGACACCAGCTGACATCTATCAGTCATTAGAAAGCCATCCTGCCTGATGTCAGTGCAAATTCATATCAGCTGATTCAGTCCCAGCTGATGCCTCTAAAAAGGTCTCATCACCAAGGTTTCACACAAGAAACGTCTCATGATGGGTGAAAGCAAAGAGCTCTCAAGACCGTCACAACCTTAGTGTTGCAAAACATCCTGATGGCTTTAGTTACAGAAGGATTTCTAAACTTCTGAATATTCCAGTGAGCACTGGTGGGGCCATAGTCCATAATAAAGTGGAAAGAACATAATTTCACCATAAACCAGCCACAAGCAGGTGCTCCTCGCAAGATTTCTGACCAGAGTGAAAAGAATGATCAGAAGAGTCTAAGAGCCAAGGAGCACTTGTGGAGCGCTTCAGAAAGACCTGGAATCAGCAGGTACAATTGTTTCAAAGAAAATAAGTAATGCACTCCACGGCCTGTATGCACGCTCACCACACAAGACTCCATGCTGAAGAAAAAGCATGTTGAACACCTCGTTTAAGGTTTGCTGCACAACATTTAGACAAACCTGTGAAATACTGTGAGAATATAGTCTGGTCAGATGAGCCCAACACTGAACTCTTTGGATGCTATAATACACACCATGTTTGGAGGTCAAATGGCACTGCACACACACCGACAGTGAAGTGTGGAGGTAGGAACATCTGGCAAACTTCATATAACTGAAGGAAGGATGAATAACAATCTGCTGCCATCTACCAGGATGATGAAGATGAAACGAGGGTGGACATTACAGCAAGATATTGATCACAAACACACAGTCAAGGAAACTCAGTTGGTTTCAGAGAAAGAAAATAAATCACCTGACCTGAATCCAATAGAAGATCTATGGAAAGAAGTAAAGATCAGAGTTCATAGACGAGGCCCACAGAACCTTCAAGATGTGAAGACTGTTTGTGGAAGAATGGGCCAAAATCCCACTGAGCAACGCATGTGACGAGTTCCTCCATACAGGAGCGTCTCGAAGCGTCATTACCAAGAAAGGCTTTTGCACAAAGTATTAAATAAACGTCAGTAAGGAGTAGGTAGGACCCGATAAGGGACAATATATCTGACTCTTAAAAAAAAATTGTAAATGTGTAAAATGTTTTTCAAGCTCTAGAAATACTTTGCGTATGTGTAATATCTTCAACAGTGAGGTTTCACGAAGTGTGAGAGACACGCACACATTTCCTATCTGTGTATGCAACACTGAAGTTACAAGCTACAAGTTTCAAGCACAAATTTTGACCATGTATTTACATTTTAGCTGAAGAGCCAATCGGCACGTTACCAACTGACCATCCAATCAGAGGAAGTCCAGGAGGAGAGCCCCCAGCCCCCGGCAGCTCTCATTTTTGTTTCCACAGTCCCACAGTAGGCTACCTGTGCAAAGAAACGTGTGGGCCGAGCACCAAAGCAGCAGAGAATCGGACCAACGGTACTTTTATTTTAAATTTCTTTTACAATTTTTGTATGCTATTTATTTCATCGGTAAATTCACTTCTGATAATTTTTTAAAGCAATAAATCAACTGTGTTTTCGTTTTTATGATGGACATTTGTGTGTGATATTTAAACAAGGGTCTCAGTGTCGTATGCTGTACAGATTGTAAAGCCTCCTGAGGCAAATTTGTCATTTGTAATATTAGGCTGTATAAATTTGTATGATGATTGATTGATTGACTTTGGTTCCCAAGACGGTTATGATGCATTCATCATAATGAAGGCAAAATAAGGAATCTATTTGGGATTTCTTAGTAAATTGCTATTTTAAAAAAATGTGGAAATGTTGGAACAAGAACAAAAACACAATTTCACTCAACATTTTTAATGGTTTTTAATTCTTTACATTTCTCCACAACAAAGCAAGTCAGAAACCAAATAAATGTAACGCAAAATACATCTGCTTCTTTTGACAAAAGTTATATACACAAAACAATTATTTTTAAATTATATTCTCCCTGGTCATTTGGTTTTCAAAGATGATACAAATCTGTTACTCTTACATTTGGTTATTGACTTTATGATTTTTGGAACTTTAGCTCCCTCTTCATCAACAAAATAAGTGATGACAAACGCTGTGAACAGAATCAACGTATTTACCACTGAAAGAGTGACACACAGTAGATAGACATAATACAAGCAACAGCTGTACATCATGATGGACATACAATAAATAGGCCGTAAGGTCATATTCCCTGCAGACTCTTAAGGTGCACCTGCTGTATATTCTGTCTATAGACAGCTTTCACATGAGCAGCATGTCGCTGTCTTTATTTGTGGGTCTGCTGCCTTTTAAATCAAGACACTTAAACATCAGCAGATTGCACTTAGACATCAACCCAAGGCACTTCGTAAGCATGCACATCATTTCGCACATACAAACACACATTTCAACTATTTTACATATCATTATGTAATCACTAAATAAAGTTGATCATTGAACTATTGTCACATATTTGTATCAACACTGTACGGCTCTCTATTCACCGATTTTACTGGAAGCCATGTTGTGCTCTCAGGCTGAAGGCCTTCACAACAAAACACAAATCTTTATTCATCATGGTGTGTTGACTTTGCGACATTCAAGTGCTTCTTAAATTGCAACAGTAAAACAAAGCAGCTTTAGTGACTAGCTACTACAATATTTAGTTTTATACACATGTATTTGTATGTACATATGTGTTTAAACACATGTTTCTTATATGAAGAACTCTTTAACTGTGCCTGCACAGTCGAGGAGGGGGGGAAGGTTAAAACTGAGGTTTCAGACTTTAAAAACCTTTTAATTAGTTTTTATATATAGTCAACTTCTTAAATCATATCTATAGAATCGAAACAAAAATATCCCAGAGATACTTAGTGAGTTGGTTGCTACGCGACTGTCAACCTGCTGAAGAGGTGTTGTCATGGCATCATATGTCAGACTGACGAGATGTTATGAATTCACGTGCAGAGAGAAACCAGCTGACCGTTTCAGACAGTTTCAGAAAGCTTGTCAAATGTACTTCCCCCAATAAGCATTTGCTTCATTGTCTCATTTCAGTTTCATCTAGTTTCTGCTTTGCGTTTATGTTTAGATTTATTTTTCCTTCATTTTGAAGGAACTTACTTCTGGTGGCAGAAACACCACAAGTCAAAAGTTTAAGCAATCAAATTACATTCAATTATTTTCAACTAGAAGTGTTTTTGGCCACTTGGGGCAGTAGAAACAAGTTTTGAACACAATATTGGAATACACACAGTAGTATCACATTTAAAGTGACATGTTACTTATTTCCACATGCAGCAGTTACTGAGCAGCGTTAGCTTTCATTTACGTTGTGTTCCTGTCCAAGCTCTGTTTTTGGTCTCTACCAACTCCTGAGGGATATACTGTATCTGTCTCTATAGCCGCTGGTGCTGAGCTGGTAGTGTTTTTAGAGCTTTTTAGCTGAAAACAGACCTGTTGGAGCGCTGAGAGTGAAGCAGAAGAGTGAAGCTGCAGCCAGACAGATAAACACTGAGCTGAGAGTTAGGAAGCTTCGTAAAGACAGGCAGCTGCACTGTTAGCTGATCACTCACTGCCACAGACACCTTTCACTTTGTGATTATCAAAAGATCTATTATAGCTGCTTTAGGGATTTTTTGTATGATATTGTTGAGAACTTTGTTATTATTAATAGCCATGCAAACTCATAAATTAAATAAATATAACTCTGTTAAATATTGTTACCATGGTTGTTACAATAATAGTAATGGTAGATATAGTTTCACCATTATGAAGAAATCAAAGTAGTGCAAGTACAACTCTGACCTGAACTCACATATTTAGGATGTTAAAAACTATTTCCCTCCTCCGTCCTCCCTTCGTTCGTTTCATTTTCTAAAATGGACATTCAAGTTGATCTAAAAATCATCTCATAAAGTCAGATGTACTGACTTCTCCAAACGAGAAATAGAGTTCATTTGTGAGCTTTGAAGGCGTTGGTACAGGCCCAGGCTAGCTCTTATACTGGTCTTTATACTAAGCTAAGCTAATCGGCTACTTACAAATGAACTCACAGTTATATTCAACTATTCCAACTATTCCTTTAGCATTATTACCTGCATGTTATTTATAATACTACATGCAGCATTCAGCAAGTAGCTACTGCAGGAGTAAAACTACCAAGTCCTACCATATATATATATATATATATATATATATACAGTGTGTATATACATATATATATATATATATATATATATATATATATATATAT
>CALSCE010003134.1:2189915-2204292 GCA_943593645.1 Bovichtus variegatus
TGTGTGTGTGTGTGTGTGTGTGTGTGTGTGTGTGTGTGTGTGTGTGTTTGTGAAGGTGTTTGTTGGAGTTGGGGGGTGAGGAAGTGACACACTGGTGACGATTCTCTCTGACCAATCAGTGGTCTGCAGTGTTTTAAATCCACCTTTTAGTATCGGCTCAGCTCGAAACCTCGGCTGAGGTGGCAGTAAAAAAAAGTACCAGGTACTATCCACAACTTTTACTGATGGAAACGCAAAAATTAGCAAGTTTATGTGAGTAGCGCTGTACCGTGCAGGGGAAACATGGCATTAGACTTCTGATGTTTACCTTCCTGTAATTTTAGTTCCACTTCCCGTAGTCCCTTTTAGGCCTTCACTGCTCTCCTTACACTGTAGGCTACTGCTTTAAAATTCCAGACTGCAGCGTGCGTGTGCATCCCGGATGGTTTTGGTAATCCTTAGTTTCTGGTTGAGGAATAGTTTAACTGTAGTTTTCCATACAGTTGCTTCTGTTTTACAAATCAAATCCACCACAGACTCAGTGAATCCATTGATGTCATCGATGACGTCAACGGTGTCCTGAAACTGTGTCATGTTGTGCAGAGTGTACGGGGGCCTCTGATTGGCCCTCACACATCACCGGGGGCCTCTGATTGGCCCTCACGCGTCACCGGGGGCATGCGGCGTAGTTGTTTACATTTTGACCTCAGCAAGATGGCCGTATGGTCGCTCTTCCTGAATGTGAGTAGCAATCCAGAGTGTTTATTCCCCTTGTGGCACAGTCAGTATTTTTGATGGAAGTCAGGCACAACCCCACATTAAGATTTACCAATATGAACTGAGGACATGCCAAAAACACACACATTGAGAAAAACTCTTTAGTTTCAGAAGTTTTCCTAACAACTATGATATTCATTACGGTCCTCAGAAATGTTTGATGATAAGCACTACCAGCAGCGTGTTGTTTGTGCTGAAAGGAGCACTCGAGAAGAGGCGGTGGAACGAACATGAATGGTTGGCAACCTGCTTGTTAGATAACATATCGTGTGTACAACATTCACATTTTGCCTTGAGGGTGGCGCCAGAGGAAAGTGCACAAATGAATCAAAATGAAAAGGCTGCGTCCTTTTGAGAGCATGAATGGACATGTCATCGGACACCCACAGGAGTACATGGCATCATTTGCATAAACTGTAAACCTAAAAGTAATGCCAAGAATCTGTTGTAAGCAAGTTGGGCTAGTTTATCATTACTATTAACTGCATTTCAAGGTCATATTGTAGTCATTAAAACAGTTGGGTGGCTTTCTTTCAATACACAGGCTACAGTAATGTTCAGCACATGTGAACATCCTGCAGATAATCTTCCCTGGGAAAAAAAAGGTGATTTTACTTTTGGAAATCTTCCAAGATATCAATTCTCCCTTTTCAGCCCTCAAAGATCATTGTTTAGTGCTTTATTGCAATGTGGGGAACTTTTCCTGTTTTCTAGTCAGGACTAATGGGACTGTCCCACCTCTGTAAACACAGTAGACTGATATCCTTCTCAGAATCACAATCACAATCAGAAATCCTTTATTCGTCCCACAGCAGGGAAATTTACAAATATTCAGGGCTGCAGGCTAAAGAAAATTATACAGGCTTGGCTCTTTGACAATCATATCGTTAGGCCACTGTGATTAAGGGCACACTTGTGCGTTTTTCGCCCTCTGTGTTATTTGAAAGGCTCTTATCTGACAAACTCGACATTCATTGGATAACAGTTTTCCTACTCTGGAAGGAACCAGGTTCAAACACTTTTGTTTGTTATCGTTGTTGTATACTATTATTTGTATTTCTATGTAAAATATATATATCAAATTGGAATAAGTGAGATATTACCAGTACTGGTCCTAGCTGCTAACAGAGGTTGTTCAAAATCGTTTTAACAAAGAGATTGTAATATTGAGCCATGGCTTGTCTTATCTGAAGATCAACCAGGGAAGGAAATGAAGTGCCACTGTGGCTGGTGAGGGGAGTGTGCGGCGGCTCCGGGGAACAGAGCTTCAGCTCGGACCCTCCTGAGGTTCCCTGTCTCTTGTTCCACCCCTGTAAAGCCCCGAGGCTGCCTGAGGTCCCCGTTCTCCTCTCTGCTCTTCTGACTCTTAGTCTTTCTCAAAATGTAATAAGGACAGTAATGACCCCGGATAGTTAGGTTAGCTGGGAAATGTGCACTGTTTACATGAAGTAGTTATGTAAGAGCTTATCAACAAGATAATACACACCAGACACAAACACACACCAGAGCAGGAATGACAGCACTGAGGCCAGAATGACCATGTCAAGTCTAGGACATGTTGTAGGTCAGGAAGAGAGACACATAGAGGGAGAGAGAGAGAGAGAGAGAGAGAGAGAGAGAGAGAGAGAGAGAGAGGGGACAGACAGACGGACAGACGGACGGACAGACGGACAGACAGACGGAGAGGGGGAGAGGTTGAAAAGGGGACAGGGCCATTGGAGGGTGTGTTAACCGCCCATGCTTTGGATTGGCTGAGAGGCCGCACCAGAATTTAGAACAAGTGGAACAGCATGTGCTGCTTTGCAAAACACACACACACACACACACACACACACACACAAGCATGTGTTTGTGATCCCAGGTACACATAGAGCAGTGAAAAGCACACACCGTTGTGTGTGGAACATGACTGCGCTGCACTTGAAGGTTGTCGACAGAGAGCTGCTCTGGACTGCTCTGTAGGTTGACACCTCTGGCCACGCCCCAGCCTGTGAGGTCTGATAGACAGACTGCACTGATGAGGCGAGAAGGACTCATTTAGCTCGACATTGAGACGCTAGTTTCATCTACGTCAACTATAAATGTCAAAGAGGACTGAAAGTAAAAGTAAGTTTCTAGACTGTCATCATCAATCAAAATAGGAAAACTCAAATAAGCAGTTTACGTTGTAAATGCTTCGTCCATTTATTTAATTCTTTGGCCACAGTAAACACAGCATTTCTATGCCATCACCTAATAAAGTTGTAGCAAACAGATGTCTATGTGCACATAACAGCAGACACAGGAACATTAGCATTCATTTGAAATCATGTTTGTGTCCATGTGATGAATGAAAATAAATCCAATTTTCTCTCTTTAAGCTCTGTCTCTTTAGCAGCTAAATGCTCCACTATGTTCAACAGCTGTTCTCTAACTCGCCAGTGTGACGTTTGCTGCTCAGCAGGTAGAGTACAGTGAGACATTTCCATGATTGTGCGACTGCGAGCTGTCTTCCAGCCAGCAAAGGACACACGTATCAGAAGAACTGAATGAATTATAAAAAGTCTGTTTGAGAAGTTCATTTACATTTCAGATGACTGACGAGACACATAACGTCTTTAATGAGCTGACCAAAGCTAAACTGCTTTGCCTGCAGTGAATACTGTCTGTGGGTTCACATTACCCATTACTCATTTGATCCATTTTCTATTTAATCTATTGATTAGTGCATATTTAAACTCCTGAAGTGATTAGCGACTTTGGTGACTTATTGGTATTGGTGTGTTTCATTATGTATTATAACAAAACATCATAAAAGAAGCTGCCTGAGACAGCTACAATATGTCATCGTTCACATTCAGTGCTGACTCATTTGATACACCAGGGCTTCTCAACACTTTGCAACTTCAGGCCCACTTCTGATTGTGAAAACACTTCCGAGGACCACCTTCCCAGATAAAAGAGCAAAAAGAACGTGATCTCTTGAAATGTTTCACCATACAACATACTGTCAACTAATTAATGCCAAACGTAACTTTGTCCTATAAATCATCGTTTTAATCTGACGTCTGTGGTGGATGTGCTGGTGTCAGGCCATATGACCTCCTCAAACAATACATTTTCCCTCGATTTACTATAGTCGGCAATAGTAACAGGAAGTTAGGAGGCCAAACAGGCAACGGACCCAACAAAAAAATGGGGGGCGTGCATAAGATCAATAAGTGATATTGGCCAACAGTTAAACTTGTTTTGACATGTAAACTCCTGGATTCTTCCCTGTCCACCTGAGAAGGACTGTAGATCACTTATGGCCTGGGAACACCCACGAGCTGAGGAGACGGGCGTCTGCCGCACGGCGACAAAGAGGAACTTTTTAATATAAGTCATCATTCAATATATTTGTGTGTGTGTGTGTGTGTGTGTGTGTGTGTGTGAATCCTACTGTGAGGGAGGTGAAGGTCAGGCAGATTCCTCCAAAGCCGTTGAAGGAGACAGCAAGGAAGATGAGGCCAGACAGCACTGGTGGAAACACATGGGAATGAAGATTAACATAAACTATAATGAAACTTTAAAGGCACATTCAGGTTTTTATTTCAATGTGGGAGTTGATTTTTGTACCTTTGTCCATCATTACCAACAGCATGTCAGTTATAATCTCTGATGGCATCAAAAAACTATGGTGAAGAAAATGTAATGTCCTTTTAAAACACACAGTTTTATTCAGTATTAATTTTACTTTCTCTTCCAAGTTACTTTTAGTGTTTCAACGTGGACTTGGACTTGCATTTATATACCCCCCACTGATGATTGCAAAACTACAAAAATAATAAGTGCTGCATCTCTGTGGGAATGCTGTGCTGTTGGAGGATTTGAGCGTGTTGTTGATGTGTTGTCTTACTGTACCTTCAGGGTCATATGTAGCGGCAGCTATCATTGCACAGGAGGCTGCAAAACATGAACTGAAATATACACAGGATGTCAGCGCGCATGTGGGCTGTGGCTTCAATGTCTTCTTCAGATAAAAAGCAAATAATAAAAGGTCTGTCTGTCACACCTGCCAATGAGCCTCAGTGGGCGTGGTCCATATCTGTCCATCAAGATCCCCAGCGGTAAAGTGGCTGCACTCAGGAGGAAGGAGCCAATGGTGAAGCCAAGGTTCAACACCTCTTCCTGCTCCACACAACTCCGCCAGTCACCGCTCTCCATGGAGGTCACGTTGGTGTTGACGGTTTTATTTTCTGCATAAGGTCGTAGAAAAAAGGAGAAAGTACAGAAACGAACACTCACTGCACTGAGAAGACTAGACATGACAATGTGTGGGTCAAAAATAAACCCAGTATACTGCTGCCAACAGGACAGGCCAGTCAGTCAGTGTTAGGGGTCAGAGGTCAATGCAAGAGGTGAAAATATGCTGTTTTGTTTCAGTCCAGGCTGATTTGTGAGAAGTTCATTTTGTCAGATTGTTATTAATCAGACTGAAGATGCAGCTGGAATATTTAGTGACCGCTGGACAAGTGGTTTTGTTTTAGTGATGCTTAAAGGTCAACTTAATGAACTCACTGCTGAATGCTTTGCCAGAGTCTCATGTGAAGATGACATGATTCAAGGATCTGTTCTCTTGATTCTATCTCTCTGCGAGAGCTGGCAGCTGGTGGAGAATGCTTTGGTACGCATCTTCTTTTCTTTTATCAAATGGAGATTTTGCAACACTGTAGGATTTCATTGTTTATTTGAAGTCCTACCATTGGTATTTCATTATTAAACTATCGTATGAACTACTTTTAAGTAAAGACATAGTCCCTATGACAGCTGTGTGGCTTGTGTACAATATAAGAATATAAGAGGAACAAAAGAAGTCCTGCTCGATCCTGGATGAAGAGAGGCAAGTGCTCGGTATCTGACAAGTGTACAGATGACTAGAAGAACTCCTTGGATGGTGGTCTGACCAACGTAAAGCTGCGGGTATCCAAACCTAGGCACACTATCTGCATTCACTGACTCTTTTGTTCTTTTTTTGAGTGACCTGTCCATATATTAACAGAAGCTTCCTGTCTCTGGTGTGACCCTTACTGTGACAAAACAGCCTCCACCCTCCAAAACAGCCTCCACCCTCCTTTCAACATGAATGAACTTGACGAACACAGTAGTTAATAGAGGGCATAAAGACTGGAACCAAACACTTGGCAGTCTTGTTGAAAGATACATCCAGGATTATTATTTTAGTTTTTATATGAAAGTCGTGTCTAAAACAGGCAATGATTGAATCGTTGTCACGTTTATCAGTGAAATCAGTCCTTAAACGAAGACTTCAAAAATCCACCACAATCATGGTCTCCTTAAAGAAGCTGAAGCGTCCCTAAACCTCGGCCCGAGCACGTCTTCACCATGTCACAGACTCTCAAGCATCCTGTCTGTGGGACATGTACTGTACCACTGGTGGAAATGTCCCCGTAAAAACACTGTTATTGAATAAGTCTGCAACTTTGAAATGATCCGAGAGCGGTACGTGTTTGACTGGGGATGATAACTGCACTAGACCAAACAGGAAGAGCAGCTTGACTGGTGTTCTTACCAATACATAGGTGGGAGTAGAAGCCTTCATTCTTCAGCATGATGAGCAGTGAGCCCCAGCCCAGCAGAACAGCAGAGAACAGCAGGTTTTCTATAATGGCTGTGACAGCCATCCACCACCTCCTCCTGTACGCTTGGGCCAAGCTGGGAGCCATGGCAGCTGTAGAACAGGAAACATGTGAGAGGAAAACATTAGTCCACCAAACAGCTGGAAACGCGGTTCTGTTAGGAACCAGCAAGTCCAACAAATCCTTACTTTACACCCCCTAGTTTATTACCCTAGTGTCACATTGCTGTTTCCTTCACATAACTTTCAATTCTCTTGCACAGAGATCATACTGTAATTGTATTTTAAGACGTCCTTCTACATTTCACAACATGTCTAGAGTGCCAGCTCATCTCACAAAAAGTTAAAAAGCCTTTGACCAGATCGGCTATTTCATAGAAACCATCAATGACCAGAATAAATAAATATTCTGCTTCTGTCTCCCACGTCACCTTTTCATTTCAAAAACAGATTACTGTTGTGTCACTGCATGCGAGGGAACGATAGCTAGCTAACAGTGGCAGTGGGCTTGTCTCGACCTGATGATGTGTGACATGGTAATATCCAAACGTAACTGGTCAATTGAACTTATGCATTTTAATTTGAAGTTTTTCATTTATGTGAATTCTTAAGCACATTTAGCTATTTAAACAACTAGCTTTGTATATAAAAAAAACGTTTTTTAATGTATCCTAAGCACCTCCGCAGCCGTAGTGGGGGTGATCACCACTGATAATGTATGGTTACACTGTAACCTTGGTTCTCTGAGTAAACTCTCTGACTCCGTTGCATATTCCATAGAACTCACTGATACCCAGTGTCTATATCGCGTCTGAATGTTTCTCCCCCTGCAACTCTGAAGTGGCGGGAGGAAGGGGGCTAATATGAAGGTGATCTGCTGAAGGCCCAAAAATAGGAGGAGACAGGGGAGCCTGAACACTCCCCTCTTTCTATTCTGGCGGTTCCTGCTGGCTTACTTTACATTATATTTTTTACAGTGAGATGAGCAGGGGACAGGCAGTACACCTGAAGTTCTTTCCACCTACTTACTGTGTTTCAGTGAATTGCTCTGCCTCTATGAGTTCTTAGACTCAGACCTGCAGCGAGGCAGTGGTGAAACCCACGTGACACAGATATAGGAAACTGACTCTCAGGCTCTGGTTACTGTATATGATTCAATAAAGAGGAATAGTCAAATGTATGTTGAGCTGTGAAAATAGCCCGGAACCTTAAATGTTTTGTGGAAATTCATATAAAACAAGTGTTATGCCGTAAGGATACACACAATTTGTTTCGGTGAGAAACACTGAATGTAAACTGTGTGTGTTTGCAGGAAAACCCGACAGCGTACCCTTCATTCATTGGTTACGTATGTGTTAAGGAGGGAAGGAGGAGTTTGACCCCATTTGACATTCTACTGTAGCTGGAGCTATCGCGTGTCATGCACTGATCTAACCCTGTGCACACATCTACACACGCACACAGAAACATTCATATTGAACTACAAATCAATAGACCCCCGTGTTCTTCCCAGCAATGAGTGTTTAAATATTTGATGGACTGAATTCTAAACTTCTGGGGAGTGTGTGTGGGATGCTTTAGAAAGCAGTGACTCAGGCGCATGTTTGCACACTGGACTCTGTGTCACCACCTACACTGAAGCACTGTGCCGATCAGCTGTCTCCAGTGTTTACAGACATTTTAACAACCTCACTTGAGACATGCCACGTACGTACCAGCCTACCTCAAGACCTCCACCATCATCCCCGTCCCTAAAAACCAAGGATCCCAGGACTTAGCGCCTACAGACCCGTCGCCCTGACCTCTATGGTTATGAACTCTTTTGAGCTCCTTGTCCTGTCCTACCTGAAAAACCTCACAGACCCACTGCTGGATCCCCTGCAGTTCACCTGCAGAGCCAACAGGTCTGTAGACGACACAGTCAACATGGCCCTCCTTCATGTTTGCAGCTATTGACATGGACCTTGGTTCCACATCCACTTACGGTATTTGGCAGTGTGCCTGTTAGGCAGAGCTACAGGCGAATTCCCCACTCAAACTGTTAGACAGCCAGGTTATACAGGAAAGCTGTAGACCACATGCCTCTCATATTGTCCTTCACATGATAGGAAATGTTCTCTTCGCTCGGGAGGTAGGACGCAGAGCCGCTGCTATCTCATTAGTTGCACTTTGAAAGGTCAGTGGCAATCAAGGTCAAAGTTGAAATAATTTGAACTTTGAGTGCAGCAAGCGGTGCATCACACCAAGGGCAACGCTTCCACCTGGTCCATTAGGAAAACAACGGCACAGCCAGCGCAGAGCGGTTTCACCACTGATCATGGACTACAGGATGCCTTTGCCCTCCCAAGGACGCTCTGACAGTACCCCAGTGGTTCAGGTCCCAGAAACAGAGCAGGACAAGATGAAAACGTCCTTCTGCACCCACCTTGGCGTATTTGAGTTCAAAGGATGCTTATGCAATGCTCCCAGTACGTTTCAGTGACTAATAAAGGCGGCTGTTTAGGGAACCACACTGCCGTTCCCTGCTGCTCTATCTCCATGATGTTGTTGTGTTGCTGTTCCTCAGCCGCCTGGGCTTAGTTTAGTTTTGGGCTATTTCCAGAAGGAGGGATGGAGAAATGTAATTTCTTCTAGCAACAGGTACAATACTTGGGTTGTGTAGTTTCTGCCGCAGGTGTCTCTACAGACCCGAAGAAGATTGGTGCTGTGGTTGACTGGGTGAGTGCAGGTGCTGTGTCCAAACTCAGGGCTTTCCTTGGTTTTGCCAGCTAATATAGACAATTTTGGCCAGGGGTTTTCCAAGCAGGCCGCCCCCCCCTCCACAAGGTAGTTGCTGGTGTGGCAGGGAAGTAAAATCATTGACGCCAGGGGTTGTTCTGATGGATTCCAGGCCCCCCAGTATTACCACAGCTTCAGAGAACTCAAGGTTGATGTCTTCACCTGTAGTCAGGGGGTAGGGGGGGGGGGGGGGGATTGTCAGTTTTATCACCCAATGCTTTCTTAATTCCCGTAAAACGCATTCCTGTCAGCTCCTTCAATCAGTGCGTTATTCACCATAAAGCAGCAGAGTCACTGCTGGGGGGGCCGGCAAATTATTGTTTGATAATATTTTGAAAGTTTTGTGGGTTTCTTTTCAAAACTTAAAATGTCTAAAAATACACATTACAGTCACATGAATCCAAAATATTAATAGCAAAGATACAGTAAATGTGCCTATTTGTAAAAAACAAAACAACATTTAATTTACATAACATTGATGGTTCTAACTCTGTAGCTACGGCTACGTATAATTATTTTAATAGTTGAGACCTCTGCCCTACACCTCTTCACACTAAGCCATCACATGATGGTGGCCATAGTGAATATAGTGGCCCAGCCACAAGGGGGGGGACCCCAGCTGCCTGCTGTGAGAAAGAGAGAGATGGAGAGAATCGCTTCAAGCTGCGTATGAACCGACAAGGTCTCAAAAAGCGTTGAGGTCCAAAGAGAACCTGCTGTCTTGCCGCCACTATAACTGTCCGTCTGTCCATCACAAACATCAAGTGTGAGTTGATGTCAGTAATAAGTGATAAATGTTGATTAACAAGCTTCACACTCTTCCTTGGTGCTTTTTAAACGTTGCCCATCGTTGTAGGCTACTTATTGTACTCAGTTATCCCTCATTTATTCATCATTTCTTTATCAGTTCATTTTCTGTGAAGTTTTGTAGTTATCACTTCAATAAACATTTCATTTATAAAGAACTTGATTCTGTGATTTTGCGTGTGTATGAATTATTAGGTCAATGTACACTGGGCCAGAACTCCGTAGCAGCCTTCAAATTACGAGACGAGATTAATTATGTAGATACATTTTACATGTTGATGGCATTGATCATGTTATATAATATAAAATTCACTCTCTTTCACCTTTTATACCAATTCATGTGTTTATGATGCATACTTTTCAGTTATTATTTATCGTTATATATTTTCAAATTCATTAATTATTCATAAATACTACACGCTCATCCTACTAATTTCACCCAGAGTTGTTCAGTCTGGCTATGAGCGTGTTCACATGAAAGGGGGGGGGTTTGCATCATGACTAATCAAAAGCATAGACGTGTGCTGTCAGCAGTGCGTCACTGTGAATGTGAAAGTGTAAGTTCATAGATATATGATATCACTGAACATCTAGGGGATCTGATTATGATTACATCTGTGTATTCCATTCCATTAAGGTGTAGCCTGGATGTATTCTTTAGAATATAAGATCCTTTATTCATCCTCTTGGGAAGATGATGGCGTGTATGATAATACTTTAGCCTTATTCTTTAGCCTATAGGATTTTGCTCTCTGGTGCCAGAAGAACCACCTCCAGCTCAACTCAGGGAAGACCAAGGAGCTGGTGGTGGACTTCAGAAGGCGCAAACACTCTCCACCCTCACCAGTGAACATCCAGGGAACGGACATTGAGATTGTAAAATCTTACAAGTATCTGGGTGTTCGCCTGAACAATAAACTGGACTGGTCAGACAATTAAATGGCTCTGTAAAGGAAAGGACAGAGCCGACTCTATCTGCTGAGGAGACTGAGGTCGTTTGGAGTGCAGGAGGCACTCCTGAGGACCTTTTTTGACTCTGTGGTGGCTTCAGCCATTTTTTATGGAGTGGTCTGCTGGGGCAGCGGCATCTCTGCTGCTGACAGGAAGAGACTTAACAGACTGGTAAAGAAGGCCAGCTCTGTCCTGGGGAGCCCTCTGGACACTGTGGAGGTGGTGGGAGACAGGAGAATGATGGCCAAGCTGTCATCCCTGTTGGACATGTCCCACCCCCTCCAGGACACTTTGTCCGCACTGAACAGCTCCATCAGTGACAGGCTGCTTCACCCGCGGTGTCACACGGAGAGATACCGCAGGTCCTTCCTTCCTGCTGCAGACTGTACAATCCCCACGGCCCCTGCTAGACCACCACACACTCAATGCGGCTGTAACACCACTGTTCCTCCGCTCATGTGCAATACACCGTTACTATTTATTACTGTTCTTACTGTGCTTACTTACTTACCTTACTGTGCAATACAATCACGTGCAATACGTATGTGCAATATATCTCTTTTTACTATGTATTATTGTTACCACTGGCTGCTAGAGTATTACTCTCACTGTTCACTTACTGTATTACGTCAACCTGCCACCTACTTACCACGGTTGTTGTGTTTTTTGTACTTATATTTTGTACTTATACATTTGTACTTAACCTTTTATCTGCACTGTCCCTTTGCTGTTATAGTGCCGTAAATTTCCCCGCTGTGGGACGAATAAAGGTTTTCTGATTCTGATTCTGATTCTTTCAGCTGCAACCCCGGCGGTGTAAAACGGACTTGGCAGCAAATAAAAAATAAATATAAAAACATAATTCAAAGCGGTAAGCAGGCTTACTTTCATATCTTATAGTAGGGCTGAACCTAATAGTTTGAAACTTCGAAGCTTCAATCAAGTCGACATTCAAAAAATTAATGTTGCAATGCTGCACAGCTTCTTCTTCTTGGCATGTCTTTGGATTGTGTTTAAAGTCGGCGATGAGGCTGCACTAATATTATTAGTATCATACTGTTGGTGGAATTGGATTCCAGTGGAGCTGCGTGGGATTGTTTCTAACTTGTGTGATCGAAACATTTCCAATAGTCCAAGTCCAAAACTCCAAAAGTCGACATTTATTGAAAAAAAGATAAATGTAACCATTTACAAAACGCACAACTTGTTTTTATTGGACCGAATATTCTTCTTCAATCCATATTGTTGTTTTCACTGCTCTCACATTGCTCTCCCGCTTGCTGCAGGGAAGGGAAGCACGCACAACGAGTTGTATGCAATAAAGAAAGTTGATTTAATAAAAAACAACTAATTCATTTAATCCCCTTTATCGCTGTTGATCTGTTATTTTGAATTGACCTGGTCCAGAGCAAGTTAGTCGTGCAGCAGACGTTACCATGGTGCCGCCACCGTCGTAACCCTGACAACCCAGGGTTAAACCTCGCTACCCTCAAATCCTGCTTCGTGGCACAGGCAACCGTAACAGACTGGACAGGAGGAGAGAGGGGAGTTTATTTTCTTACTCGTAGTCATCAATGTCCAATCACAATCACAAGGGAATACATTTAACATACATTTGGAGCTGACGGAGAGGCCATTTTTGAGATGTGTGATGACCATGTCAGGTTCTCTGTGATGCTGTTCTCTTCTTCCTCAGCTCCACTGATGTAGACCGGGGTGTGTGTCTCACACTGATCACGTTGAGCAGTAAGTTTGTTCTCTGAGCACCAGTCTGCCACATTGTTGATTTCCTCTCTGTATGAAGTGTCCTCGTTGTTTGAAATCTGTCCGATGAGTGTCATCTCTTCGTGTCGGGGGGTTGCAGTCATGGGTGTACAGTGTGAACCGGAGGGGGCCGAGCACACAGCCCTGGGTTGCAAGACTAAGGAGCTGAAAGGGGACTTTGGGAAGATGCAGCGAAGGAACTACAACACCCCCCCCCCCCCCCCCTTAATATCTTCGGTGAGGGTGGACAGCTTACCCTGGTGTCCACCTCACAGAGGGCCTGACCTGGGTTTCTCACTCCTGACTCAGTGGTGAGAAAGGTAAGGAAGAGCTTCAGCTCCGACGCTCGAGGACATTTTGGGTATCTCCTCAAATTCTGAGGAATTTCTTCTTCTGCACCATCGAGAATGTCCTGACGGGGAATGTAAAGGCCCTGCAAAGAGTTGGTTTGTTTGGCTGAACATACAACAGGCTGTGCTCTAACCTGCCTAAAGGATATTCACACCAGGCGCTGCCAGAATAAGGCTCAGAGAACCTTTAAGGTTGAGGGTCGTGAAGAAGGTACCGGTCAATCATACACAATTATTATTATATAAAGGCCTGTATTTACCCATTCTGTTTAAACTCTTTTAAATGCACAAATTGAAGGAACTGGCAGGATTTAGTTTCCCTGGAGTTCTACCTTATATGATTATGTGTGACAAATAAATTGATGAATGATGGATTGATGTCCATCATTATTGCTTTAAATAGTCAGGCTTCTTCATTCATGAGTCATCCTTATTAGCACAGACCAAAAAGCCAAAAACAGTGAATGGTTGTTTTGATATTTTTGATTTAAATGTTTTGTTCAGGATCAACAAACGAGTGGGCAACAACAACATAGTTCACACCTCGTGAGATGTCAGGAAATGCCCCCTAACAAGGTCATGAACACCACTGCAGTTGGAATGGACTCGAGGAATGAACACAGTAAACATGAAGACATTAAAACTTTCTGCCTTTCTCTCTGCATAACATGTTACACTCATACCTTTTCTCGGTTGTCTTAATAACGTCATAAGTGACGCACACCTATCAACAAATATTTGTTGCCAGAAGTTGAAATATACAAAAGCTAGAGGCCAACTCCATCACCACATTTTTTTTTTTATGCCTCAAACAAAGCTCCCTGTTGGACATTGAGCAATCAGCACAGTAAAAAAATAAATAAATGACGATAAGATAGTAGTGGTCGACGGGGAACTAACATCATAACCGCAGCTCAGAAGGAGCTCCAGAGTGCGATCCCGTACAGCAACATACTGAGTCATTGAAAGTGGCCGCCGGCTGTGTGAGGGGCCCGACACACTCGTCTACAAGAGGGAACAATCCCATCTATGCAACATGCGTACAGTCACTTACTTCACAAGCTGAACTCCTCCAGTAGATGGTCGGTGTTTATAAAAGGGTGATGATTCAACACGTTATCTTCGCTGCGGCTTCCAACAGGACAAGTGTGATTCTGTTTTAGAGTTTAATCTTTCTTTCTTTTGTTGATTTAAAGTGTGGAATCCCTCCCACTGTGTGGCAGCTGTATTCATTGGCACATGTGCACTCACATGGACTCTCCCTCTCTAAGTACAGTATGTCTATAAATGGAGTTCAAGTCCTGCCTACACACACACACACACACACACACACACACACACACACACACACACA
>CALSCE010003134.1:2204302-2215967 GCA_943593645.1 Bovichtus variegatus
ACACACACACACACACACACACACACACACACACACACACACACACACAGATATACTGGTGGCCTGCTCACTGGCCCCATCATGTGGTCAGCTGCAGTATGTTTCTTTCTGTTTTTAACATCGGTTTGCACTGCTGTTGTACTTTTGAACAGAAGAATAAACTACAAAAAAGTTACAAATAAAATGTACAGAATAGCGCTTCATCATTTAGCTTCAGTGGCAATGATTGTTGGTGGTGAGGGCACCGAGAGGAAGATGAAGATGAAGAAAAGAGAAAACGCTCTCGAATTACAAAGTTCTTCAATTCAACCTTTATTCAAACAGGTGAGTCAGTCAAGAACAACTTTTCATTTATTTTGACATTCTGGAACCATAAACCCTTCCACTAATTCTTCTCCCAAAGATGAAAGTGAGCTAACAACAACAACAACAATAATAACAACAATAAAAATAATAAAAAAGAACAAACAGTGTAAACAAAGTTGGTATGTGTGTTTCTTCTGCCTCAAAGGTATCAAAATCAAAATATATTGCAACAAACATCCCTTTTAGTTATTTTCAAGCTATCGTGTGAGAAATTGAGCAAAATAATTAATTAAAAATGTAATAAAAAAAGAAACCACAAAAAGAAAAAAACAGGTCCATAACTGTGTTTAATGCTTTTCTATTTTAAAGCATCAGTTTTATGTTTTTATTAAATGTTATTATAAAGAGCCTATGACCAACCCTTAGGGCCAATTTTAGGAAAAAATAAATAAATCTGACATTTCGTCATAAAAGCAAAATGTTTTGAGAAAAAAAAATCATGCTGTTATGAGAATAAAGTCTCAATTTTGAATAAAGTGGCACTTTTGTGAGGAGAAAGTCATAAAAGAATTGAATAAACTTGCAATAATATTTTAAGAATTAACTAAGAATTTTGACAAGATGACAAAATTAATTATATTTAATAACATTATGAGTAAAGTCAAAACTTTGAAATGTTAAATTACAAGAATAAAGTGGCAACTTTACTAGAAACTTGGAAGATTACTAAAACAAAATTGCAATTTTACTAGAATGTGCCATGTTATGAGTTAAGTCGTACTTTTGAAAGAAAGTTGCAATATAAAATAAGTTTTACGTAAATGCTCTGCTAGTATAAAGCACACAGTTTAAAGAGTAGTTGTACATAATGTGACTTTACTCACATAATGTCATGACATTTTTTTCTAATAAGCGGCCCTTATACTCAGTCATTGTGGCCAAATGTGATATATTAGAAAAGTTATGGTCACTACACGAATCAAAAACGCTTTGTTCACAAATAAATAAATAAATCCCTTCAATGGCAAACAGAATGAGATGTCACAACGGCATCACCGGAGAAAATGGCTGATTCACACAAACACTGACTCAGTGACTGGCCTCCTGCATCCTCCTTATGGATGTTTGTATTACAGCTGTGCTGAAAGCATCGCAATCATTTGCATTACACTAATTGAGGTACAACTAAACCAATAGTGCTGCGTAATACACAGACAGGATATGACAAAAAGAACCATATTAATCCATTTAGCTTACATACATGTCGCAGTCCCATCATTAAAATGCTGACTGTACCTGGAAGTACACAACAACTCTACCGTGTTTAAACATGAATAGAACTAATAAAGTCAACATGTGTGAAGGCTTACAGTCAGCTTCAGGCAGTCTATGAAGCCTCAGGATGTCAGGTTACGTTAAGACTCTCAGTTTTCAGTGTCAGTAACAAGAGAAAAGACAAAGAAGGACGAATGAATAATATGATCAACTGTACTGCTGTGAAGCCTTTTACAACCTGCAGACACCCGGATGTACAGACGTCCACTTTAAGCCCAGACTACTATTCACAGTCACACTATGGACTTGGGCTGATCTTCCGCTTTGATTCGTGTAAGAAATGTGTGACGTGCGCTGACATGCAGGTGTGTCTTCACAGGCTAAATGCTTGTCTTAGTCTAATGTACAGTATCTACACAGACGTTGGAACAATACTACTTTTGCATTGCAGCAAAAAGACTGTTGTTGGGGATTCTATTGTAGATCTAGTCATCTGGCCTCGTCACCCGTTACTGAACACAGATTATTATTGGCGAATTGCAATGTGGACGTAAAGCTGGTGTGTGTGTGTTTGTGTGTGTGTGTTTGATTAGTGCTTCTCTTTCTTCTATCTGATCCACTAATTTTTCAACCAGACATTTCTAACTAAAAAGGTGCTATTTGTAGCATTTAACCACCACAAACATCATCAACAAGCTGTTTCCAGCCACAGAGGGATTTCTTTAAGAAGAAACATAAGAAAAAAAAGAAGATATTTCTGCTACACACATTACTGTTCTGACTTTCTGATCTTTGCTTTTTTATTTTGAAGTCGTGTTAACTTTGACCTCTTCCAAAGTTTACTAAATTAAAACAGGTTGCACCAAACAAAGTAGTTGTTCCGTAGGGATTAGTTGTTCCTGAATACTAACTGCATGTGGAAGATAATATTTCGAACGAAAAGTTAAAGTAATATCTGACTACACTTGAAAAAACACTTTAATTATTATGTAAACGGAAAATACTTCAAATTACATTCCACAAAAAAAAAACAACTGTATATCGCTATCCTAATAATCTCACACAAAATATGGTTGGTTATGTTAGCCCACTCTAAAGACTAACCCTGAAACACACCCACTTTAGTGTTTTCATATAAACTCATTTGAGTTTTTGATTGGACATTGCTACTGATGTTTCCTAGCTGCAGATTTACACATCACTTCTTTACTAACTAAGACATTTCTCAAGTGTTATTGGCGTTCTGATTTAGTAAATGACTAGTTTTAAGCTAGCTAGGAGTAACTGAGAACTTTACACAAAACTAAGTGAAGGTTTTTTGCTTAGCTGGTGCAACCAAAGTGAAACTATCCGAGAGGGAAATAAATGTGACAAGCCAACAGCTGGGAACCATTGATAATCTACATTATACTTTACATCGTTTGTCTAAATGCTTTACAACACAGAAACAGATTATAGCATGCTAACATGCTAATGTTTATCATTAACCTTTAATATTTTGGAATGCAAAGGTTAGCAGTTTAGCAGGTGAGCATGCTACGTTAACATTAAAGTACAGCTCTGGAGGGATCAGATTTCACTCAGACGAGCTGACCAACATTGGCCTTTGTAGAACCAACTCATACAGGTATGGAATGAAATGCTACACATAGCACCTTTTAGAGTAGAGGAAGAGATAATCTCTGTTACCTGTTGTTTTTCCGATTGTCTTGTTGGCTAAATATTTCACTCTCTTTCTTCCTCACACACCCAGTCCTCTGCATGTTATTCCAGCCATCCTCTCTTCCTCCCATCACTCCCAGAAGATATTGGTGATGTCAGAGTCCAGGCTGAAGATCCAGATCAATAGCGGTGCAGAAATCAGGACAAACGACCAGGACACGCCCTTCAGTGTCCGGCGCAGAGTCGTCATCATGGCACCGGCCAATCCCGGGCTCGCCCTCGTCCTCCGCAGCTCCTCTTCCTCTTCCACTGTCTTTTTGAGAGATGGATTGTAACAGAGGAAAGGGTTAGACACAGACCAAATAGCCCTGCTGCACATTAACAGGAGCTCTGTCAGGATCTTCTGACCTGGATCTGGCTTCCTGGCTCGATGTAGTTGCGGGCCAGGAACTTTAGAGCTTCGTCCATGAAGATGACAGGAAGAGACATCTTCAACACCACCACCCACTGAGGCCACGACAAAGGGCGTATCTGGAAGATCACCTGAAGCCACAGACAGAGAGAAGGAAGGACATTTAAGCCCTGGATAGAAAACAATCGTCAGCTCACAGATATATGATGGGTGCATGTTTACCGGCAGTGGGTCTACATATAGAATGAGGAAGTGTAGAGCCATGGACAGACAGATGGCCCCCACTAGCCAGGGGTTTGACCAGGGAGGCATTTTCAGCAGGGACTGGTTCTCTGAAAGACTGGACAGAACAGTAGCGTTTACACTTCAGTTTAGAACAGGTTCATCACATTCACGTGGACTATATTACAATGACAAAGGCTTGTTTCACACAGGAAGCACTGCAGGAAATGTGCTTTAGAGTGTGGGTGTGTTTGTCTTATTCTTACCTGTTCAAGGCGTTGCACATCTCTATGGTAACCAGGACAGACAGAGCCATTGTCATGGGATAAGGAGACTCGAAGACTGAACACTGCACACCAGCAAACTCAACGTGGCCTTCACTGCACTGCAGGTAGTGGGACTGCGGAGGAAACACAGGGAAATAACATTCTTGCCACCTTCCTACTTACCAGTGTCACTAACCTAGTGTACAGAGTACTAACCCTTAACTCCGTTATACCCTTATTTAAATGTATTTATTACTCGGCTGAGTTGAATACTCGATTCTGATTGGTTTATTCTGACATTCTAAGGTCTGTTATTTCTGTATGACAGACCGTTGCTAGGTATAACAGACCGTTGCTAAGGACGCTCTGATCAAAGACTCTGGAAGACCACGTCCAATCATATCAATCCGCAGAAAGAAGTCCGGTAAATTTAACATCAGCTGTGGCCAAAAAAAACACGTTAGTTTTCCGTTACTCCATGAGAAAAGCCCATGGAATATTTTTATAATAACAATAATAATAATACATGTGGAGAGCAGGAAACTGAACTGTCCCCTGTAAAGAAGAAGAGAAGGAGAGAAGCCGGCAGAAGTGAAGCAGACAGACATGATATAAACACTAAAGGGACACGGGATGGGCTCTGGTGCAGATCACAGACGGCTTCATGGAAACTAAATGTGAACAGACTTTGAGAGTCATTTCATGCATCTGATACTAATTCCTACTAGATTTACAGTTAAACAGCAATTAGGCTGAGATATGTGGACACCTGTCAAAGTTTGACATAATATTAATTACTAATCTGAAGAAGGATACAGTTACGTTACTACTGCAGCAGTTCCAGCCGGCAATACAATCCTTATTAAATCAATAAAATAGTTTTTGTATCAATATGTTGTGTCAAATTATTGAACAATTTAGTAAGTAGCCGTGTAATAAGCGTCGGGGTCCTGCTCAACCCGTCAGGGTTCATTTCATTTCAATAATGACCAAGTCGCTGCACATTATCCCTTACTTAGCTTTTTTTAATCCTTTTGAATATTTACTTTATTAATATCCTCCTCCTGCCTGATTAATCTGGTAGTGTAGTGGGACTGGAATTGAAAATATTTAAGAAGGAGCAGCTGAACTTTAAAAGCAAAGCTTGTGTCATAAAGAAGACCTGTAATTAGGTCTGACCTATAATGCATTTTTTTTCCAATAAACTATTCTAAATAAGCAGTTGTTAATATTACCAATAACAACAAGAAGCTGTTTATTGCCTTACTTTTATCATAATATGTTTTTATTGTTTATATCAATTACCTACAGTTTGTCAATAAGTTGCTTTATGGTTTGAAATTTAAGATATAATCCTTTTGCCTGTAATGTTATGACGTGATTTTTTAAATACTATTTTTAGCAACATGCAATACCATTTTTCATGGTCACAAGAAGGTTTCAACTGTTCACCCTTGTGTGTTAGCGCTACAGTGGATCCATTCAACTACAGACGCATGACAGAGGCGTAGTGAAGGGGAGATGTGAGTGCGTGTGTGTTTACCAGTTGGTAGAAGGAAAGTTTAGGTCCATCATGGGCTGCCATGAACCACCAGGCAGCAGCTCCCACAGTAGCAGCTCCCACATAACCTGCACAGAAGGGTGGTGAGTAACAGGACAGCTCGTCATAGGTAAGATGCTGTGATGATGAATACATCTTCTGCACATTTTTGTGTATGTGGTAGAACTAATGTTCATATTTTGATGATGCCATTCTGTCCCAGGCTCATGACTCACATCCGATGATGAGGTAGCGACAGAACAACCAGCTGGAGATCAGAGGCTCTTTGGGGGTTCGAGGGGGGCGGGACATGATGTCCAGGTCTGGAGGGTTGAAGCCCAGAGCTGTTGCTGGGAAACCGTCAGTGACAAGGTTGACCCAGAGCAGCTGGACTGGGATCAGCGCTTCAGGCATGCCTAGTGCGGCCGTCAGGAAAATACTGAGAAGGAAGAACAGACAGATAAGAGAAGGCAACAGTGAGAGGCAGATGTGACAGAGGTGTAGTTCTGCGACACCTGCGGCAAGTAAACAGGAGGCAATATTTCACCTCTAAACTGGCTCCATACAATGTACATTCATCAATCATCAAAACCATCAGTTAGTAAAAAACAACTATAGCGTGTTAACCTGTTTATGTTTATATTCAAGTTTTAGAGTATTCTTATGTATTCTTTATATTGTGTATTCTACAGCTATACATCTCTCTCTTCTAGTGTTGATGTATTTACTGTGTATTTCTGTCAGTCAGTCTAAATATCTCTGCTATCTTATAATCTTCACGTGGATCTTAGACAGCTGGACTTCTTCTCCCTCTGTACTGAGGCAGACTGGAGCTACACTGACTCACTATCACCTCTAGAGGAACAAGTGGTATTACAGGCTGGACGGAGCAGCTAGCCGTTAGCTGCTAACTTCAGTAGATATCTCTGCAACACAACACACAGACGTCTTTAACGTCAACAATGTTTCCTCTTCACACTCAGTTGATAATGTTAGTTCATTGTTTTACATTTAATTTATATCATATCTTACACATTGAACCTTTAAAGTTAGTACACCTTCCACTTCTTTCAGCTCTTTTACTAACCACACCACCTCTCCTATGTTGGATGATATCAGATATCTGATGAACTGTTTCATGTTATTGTAAATGGCTCTGCCCTCCTCCACTGCAGCCACGATGGTGGAGAAGTTGTCATCAGCCAGAATCATCTCAGAGGCCGACTTAGCCACCGCTGTGCCGCTGCCCATAGCAATGCCGATCTCTGCCTTCTTCAATGCAGGCGCGTCGTTTACCCCGTCACCTGTCTGAAGCCATGAGAGAGGGGAGGGATGGAGGAGGGCTGTTATATCCACAAACCTACGATACTACTTCAAGTACGAGACTGTACTCTCACCATGGCAGTGATGTCATTGAGACTCTGCAGGTACTCCACTATACGACTCTTGTGTGCGGGTTCCACCCGGGCAAAGCACCGCACCGTCCTGCAGGCCTGGCGCTGCAGGTGAGGGGGCAGCTCATCAAACTCTCTCCCTGTAAGGCCCCCATTGATCCCCAAGCCCTCCTGCTCCTCTTCCTGCTCCGTGATGATGCCCACTCTCCTACAGATAGACAGGGCTGTCCCTTTGTTGTCACCTGGAGAGAAAAACGCACAATCAGGTTTACACTTCATTCATTTGAATGCCCAAAGCCTGTTATTCAAACTCGGGGATGGCAGTCTGGGAAAACGGGGGAGGTGTCTGTGTTTTCATCAAGAACAGTTTGCATTTTAATCCTTGGCCAAATTTAGATCAATCTGAACTGGAAATCATCTGGGTTGACATTCTTTTCCCTAACCCTAGGCCTATATAAGAAAGAACATATAGGCTCCCCAAACAGAATGTTTTTTATACGTTACTAGAATCGGATTGCTGTAATCAAAATGTGTTCACGGGAAGGGAGGGTGTCCCACTTGGTGACTTCACTACAAATGTGAAGCTGTCACCTGGGGATAAACTCCCAAGTAGTTGCCCTTGAGAAGTTCAGTTAGCTATTTTTATACAAATAATTAAGGAGTCAACACTTGTGTGAAAGATCCATTTTGTATATAATTATCGTGTCACACAAAGACAACTTTGTCAGTGAGGTGTGTTAAATGTAGTGTCAGTGATTGAAGAAGTGCCACTGTGGAGGGTAATAATTACATAAGAGTAAATAGAAGAAAAATAAATATTGAAAAGAATGCTTTTCCCCAGCCCTAAGTGAGCAGGATTGGACAGGGATCTTGCATTGTGATGATGTTGGTAAAGCATGGGCTCTTTCCTGTCTGTCCTTGACTTAATTCCTCCTATGATACCAGTTAGGGTCAAACAATGGACAGGGAAATGGATCAATAGTGAGATGTTAGACTATATTAGAAAGAGAGATAATTATATAGCTACATTTAAAAAAAAAAAAAAGGCACAGAAGCAGCAGGATTATGATGAGTATTTAAAATGTAGAAACCAGGCAAGATACAAAATAGATAAATCTAAATCTCAGTATTACAAAGACGCTGTGAATGACAACTTTAACCAGCACCACAAATTGTGGAAAATGTTGAAAGAGATGAGCTCATCTGCTAAAACTAAAGCAACATCTTGTAATTATAGTTGAAATACTGATGATGTCCTTTGCCATGACACTGCAAAGGTGGCTAAACACTTCAACACATTCTTCACTGCTGTGGCATCTTCTTAGTTTCTTAAAGTTACCAAGAGGCTCTGGGCACTTTGGCCATTCTTTCATTAAAAGATATTACCAGGATACTTAAGACAGAAGGTTTTATCTGTGTGTGACAACAGAGGACAAAGTGGACTTATTATTGTCTTCAATGAGCCCAAACATAGCAACTGGCCCAGCCGCAAGATTTATCAGGGACAGTGCATTTGTCATTGCCTAAAGTATAACACACATTTTCTTAAATGGTTAGTTTCCCAATGATTTGAAAATGGCCAGAGTAGTAGTGGGAAACTAGTGCCCTGTGTCTATCCTCTGATTTTCTTCCAAGGGTATTTGAGGGATTGGTTTTTAACCAACTCCAGGAATACCTTATGAAATGCAGACTTCAGTCTGGTTTCAGAAAAGCCCATTCCACTGACACCTGTGTCATTCATTTATTGATCAGGTGAGGATGGAAAGTGAAAGAGGTAAATATACAGGGATAGTTTTGTTAGATCTTCAAAAGGCTTTTGACACAGTAGACCATGTCATCTTACTGATGACGCTATGATGCTTAGGATTTACTGAAGCTTCAGTGGGATGGGTTTAATCATATGTGGTGTGGAAGGTAGGAGATGTGGCATCATAAGCTGTGTGTTGACTTGTGGGGTACCCCAGGGGTGTATTCTTGGCCTTCTTTAATTTTGGATATAAAGTGCAAGTTGCAATGTTATGTTAAAGTATATAAATAAGTAATAAATAGCTATATTGTGTATCACGGGTCATGGGCTGCTTTTATGTGTTCTTTTGTATGCTATGTGTAATCATTGTGTGTGTGCCAGATTGCAGATTGTCAACAACCAGCTACTGACAGCGCATTCAGTTCAGCAGCCTCTCTGTGCATTACTGCTGAGTATTCTGTCACTCAGCATGCAGTGAAGACTTTACACATTTCCCAAAAAAGACCCACAGTGAGTAGTAATATCCATGAGAAATACACAGACTGTAAAATAGATGGAGTGGCACTAACACTAACCTTGGCTGTTAAGAGTTAATGCTAATTCTGCTGGCTGAAATGACATAGTTATCGAATGAAGCTAAAGTACAAAATAAAACCTAAGGATATTGTCTGGTTAATACAAAAACATTTAGAGTGGGTTGTGTCCGTTCTCCCCTTAAAAAACACCAGCAGACTGTTGAGTCTTTATCTGCATATCACATCATTTTCAGACAACTAGCAGCTAGCTCAGTAGATACTCAACAGAAGTTGGAAACTCATCATTAACCTTTTACACACATCATATCAGGATGTTACAACATATTGTTTAACTCACAAAACACAAGTCTGCAGTTGAATCAATACAAAATAATTGCAATTTAAATCAACAACATGATGCAATTGGTATGGTTTAGCATGTGTATTAAACGTGTTTTTGCACACATATAGTGTACATTTAGATGTGTGCGTTACCTGTGATCATGATGACCCTTATGCCAGCCTGCCGACACATTCGAACCGCAGAAAGCACCTCTTTCCTCGGTGGGTCCAACATGCCCACACACCCGACAAAGGTCAGGTCCGACTAGGGAGAGGGAAGAAAGGGAGGGATTGGTTTAGTTAGAGCCACCGCTGAAGACAGACAAGAGTTCAATTCCCATTTGGCAGACAATTTAAGTACTCTATATCTTAATGTCATACTTTAAAATAAAAAAATTATATGGATACAGTGTTTTGTTTTTAGAACATTTCCTCACCTCATAGTCGGCAAAGGTAGCTGAATTCTCCAGGTTGAGGCTGTGGATGTCAGGGGGCGTGTCCCTGGTTGCCATGGCGAGGCAACGCAGTGTGTCTCGACCCGACCCCCATTCCCGCACAGTGGAGAGGATCTGCTCTCGTACCGTCTGGGTCAAAGGCACGCGACTGAAAGCGCCGACCCGGATATAATTACAGCGCTCCAACACGCTCTCTGGAGCTCCCTGAGGAGAGACGGAGGAAAAGATTAGACACCGGAGGACAGAAGAAGACATGACAGATGTATCATAGGGAGCGGACTGGAACACACCTTGATAAACATCTTGGCTCCAGAGGCAGACCTGGAGAGTTTATTGGATGAACAGAAGACAGACATGGACTTCCTGTCTCTGGAAAACTCCAGCGTCAGCTCCTTCTTCATCAGCTGCTTAATCACCTGAAAACACCCAGTAAAAACTACAGTATGTACAGTTCATCTTTGGTGAAGTTCAGTGAGCTTTACTGGAAGAACATACAGAAATTAGCTTTCATAAGACAGGAGCGTAGGAGAGGGACGAGCTGCAAATAAGCTCCTGCACACTGTCTTACTTGCAAAAAATTACATTTATTAGTGACGTTTCGGTACTAGACCTTCATCAGCCAAATGGTTTGTTACAATAAGAAGCCATCTTAAATAGGGAGTGGCTGTAGGTCTGCATTCAATCAGCCATACCGACAAGCAAAGTGAATGGAGCAAATGGACTGTGCAACAACAAAAGGAAGAGAAGAAAAGCAATATATCAAAAATAAACAGAAAACAAATATATAACATACAATTAAACAGATCAAAATATAGTAGACAGACTGAAGGATCTATTTATGGGGACCTACATAACCTACTGTATGCAGTCATGATAGGACAGAGGTCAATTACATTGTTGTTACTTAACATGTGTATACATTGATGAAGTTTTCTTATTCTTATTTTGTAATGGAAACGTTGGAAACGTTTGCAATTGTTATTTGACAGAAATGGATGATAATCATGCTCTTCTATTGCACATGGGCGTGGGCAGATTTCAGATGGCTTCTTCTTCACAAACCATTTGCCTGATGAAGGTTTAGAACCGAAAAGCGACTAACAAATTTATTTTCTTTTCTTTTTACACATTAGACAGTGTGCTGCAGTGACTGAAACACTACTACCACAAACAGACCTACGAAGTGTGAAACTACAGTTCCTGGGTCAACACGCAGAACAATATCTTAATAGTCTCTGAGGAAAAGACACATAAGAGAGAAGAGAAGGATGGGAAAGACTGCAGCATAATCACATCAGAAGTCAGGAAGCACCAGCACTTTGTTTAACTTTACACACACACACTTACGGAGCAGCACGCTGTAGCTCTCTCAGCAGGCCTAAGTCCTCTCAGCTCAGTGTCGAAGACATTCATTTTCTCCACCAGACAGCAGAGGGCAGTCTCTGTGGCCTCCCCAACCTTCTCAAACACACCCTTGGCCTGACACACACACACACACACACACACACACACACACACACACACACACA
>CALSCE010003134.1:2246735-2299539 GCA_943593645.1 Bovichtus variegatus
TCTGTCTCTCTGTCTGTGTGTCTCTCTGTCTGTGTCTGTGTGTGTGTCTGTCTGTCTGAGAGGGACAGTCAGCGTCAGCACCAGCTGACATAGAGGACTCTTTTCTGTTCTCAGCTCTGGGTTTTGTGTTGGGTTTGTTGGGGGCTGGATTTAAGGTGGTGAAAAAAATTCAGTGCTCTCTTTTGAATGTTAATTATCAGTGGGTATCCGCTTAATTCTGCTCTACATGCATTTGTTGGTGTTTTTCTGTGTTGGTGTAAAATGTATCTGCAGAATTCTGCATGTAAAGATTCAGTTGGATGTTTGTCCCAGCTGGTATAGCTACCATACAGCTCAATGGGCCCAATGACACTATCACATATTTTAAGACAGATATGAATTGGAATTATAAAATGTTCTCTTAATTGCATTTAGAGCTTTTCAAGCTTTTTCTTTTAGTGCATTCACTGCCATGTTGAATCATCCTGATGCTGTTATGGTTAAACCAAGGTACATGTAACTCATACTATGTTCGATGTTCCATCTCTGGGGTGCTGCATTTGAGCATTTTGTTTTTAATATTTTCTGTGGTGGGGTTCTCAATTGGGCTCTCATCTTCACTGTCAGAGGGGACATTGATCCTCTTGGTTTCCATCTCAGTTTTCAACAGGAGGAATGTCTTCAAATGAGTCCTACCTTCATTCCCTTGGACCATGACCTTTCCTTTGGTGCAGTATGTGATGGTATGTGATGGACCTCTTGACAAAGATGTCCATCAGATTATGTGGGTCAAGAGGATCCAGACATCTAACTACAATGGAAGGAATCTCTGTTTCTCAAGAACACTGCAAGCAGGACTTCCGGAGACAAAGCAAGTGTCCCGTTCCAAACAGCAACACCCCGAATGGGCACTGCACTAGTATTGCAAAGTAGGTTTAATTTTCACACGATCAACTTTGTGGTCATACAACCTTCTTGAGTAGTGAACACTTGCAAGTAGTTTACATGACAATCCATCCTATATCTCTATCTCTATCTGGCACGTGCACAGATAGAGCTCAAAGGGGGCTTGAGCACCTGCAGTTTGGCCTCCTAGAGAGTGAGTGCCCTTCTTCTGGGGTGTTTCTTTCTTAAAATAAATAGATAAATTCCTATTTGCACACAGCCTGCCCCGTTGAACAGATGAATTGATTAAATCAAAATACCAGGTCTGTCATGGTCTTTGTGTTTTCCCCGCTTCCTGCTTTATTTTGTAAAGTTCTTTCCCTTTGTGTCTTGTTTAGTTTTACTTCCTGTCTGTGTTTAATCACCCTGCCACCCTTGTCCCGTTACCTGCCCTCTCCAGCTGTGTCTCGTCTGTCATTAGTGTGTGCGTGTGTGTGTGTGTGTGTGTGTGTGTGTGTGTGTGTGTGTGTGTGTGTATTTATTCCTGTCCTGTGTCACTTTTCTGATCAGCTCTCCATAAACGTGGCTGCCGGCCAAACAGGTGTGTCAAACATGACTGTCTCTAATTATCTTATAAAGTAAATAAACGTTGGTCATAAACAAAAAAATTCAAAGCTCGTTTTTGTATAATTCGACAATATTGTTGCTGATGACGGTCGTGTCATCAGCAAACCTGCTGATGGTGCAGAGTAGAGGGAGTAGAGGAGCATGCAGCCGTGAGGAGCGCCGGTGTTGAGGGTAAGGGTGGAGGAGGTGATGTTTCCCACCCGCAGTGCCCGTCAGGATGTCCCTGAGCTTAATGACAAGCTTGGAGGTTTGTTTTCACATGTTCCTCTGGTCCAGGTGGGAGAGGGCAGTGTGGAGGGCGAGGGTGTCGTCTGTGGACCTGCTTGCTCTGTAAGCAAACTGCAGAGGGTCCAGGGAGTCGGGGAGGAGGTGATGAGGATTTATATTAACCGCTCAAAGCACTTCATAATGATGGAGGTGAGTTCAGGCTTTTTGTCTTTTGGGGACAGGAAAGATAGTGGACTGCAGACTGCAGCAGAGACCTAGTGAACATGTCTGTGAGCACATCTCCCAGCTGAACTGCACACAGTGCCAGTGTGCAGGGATCCTGAGTCTTCTGCCTTGTAGTCAGACGCCACTTTGTCTCTACATTGTCTTTTTGCACCGTTAATAGCTCTCTGGAGCACGTGTACCTGGAAGTTAAGTTTAGCACGGACCTCGCCGTATAGTTATCCGTGGCACAACGTCATCGATGCATTGGCCGATGTAGCAATTGAGCGCGTCCGTTTGCTATGTCGGCAAGTGCATCGATGACGTTGTACCAGAGGGTACAGCTAATGTTAAAATGTCCTGTGATCTGTCATTGTAAGTCCTGTATTTAACTGACACCAGAGAGCAGAGGTAGCTAGGCAGTTTTTGCAGTAGAGCCTTATGAATAAACAACATACAATGCTGCTCCCTTCTATTTGTTAAGGAGGGCCATCCCACCTCTTCATATAAGATGACCTGGTGAGGGAGAAATGTATTACCTGTGATGAAGCGCAGCACGCTGTGATGAACGGAGTCAAAAGGCTTTAAGGTGGATGGAGAAGCATGCATATACACACTGTCACCCAAATCAAGCGTAGACTGAATTATAGACTGTACAATGGTTTTTTGAGTAGCAGCAGAGAAACATGATTTGTTCCCATACAAAAATCCAATTTTGGCAACGGCATGTTTCATACATCCAAAATCGCTGTGGAACTTCACTAGCTGTTAATTGTCCTGTGACAAAAGCAGCAGCACTGTCTGTTGTCGCTGATTTTGTTTTAAAGCAACGCCAGTTTAATTGAATAAGAACAATGATAGCAGTTATGTATACTTGTAATAATGATATTTTCTCCATGATGCTCCATCGAGAGAGCTGAACTCTTCATCACTTCCACCCTCAGACAGCGAAAAGAAGACATTTACTCTACTTTATACTTGATTTCGTTTCACATTACCACAAAGTGGTGGCAGCGACCAGATACGTTTACGGGCCTAATCTTTATGACTAATGCTTCAAGTATGTGGACTGATGTAATCTTGAAAATGATTGTGATGATGATGGAAGTTAACCTAATGATGATGATTGTGATGATGGGTGACAGGAAGGCAGAGGACAATAGCTGCCTCTCTCTCTCACACTCACTGGTCATAAAATTCTAAATCAATACAAACCTTTTTGACCTGCAGCTGTCTTCCTTGGTATTTCCCTCCATGTCTCCCTTCTCCCTCCATCCAGATAATTACTTACTATCTAATCGTGTGCGTGTGCGTACGCGTGTGCGTGTGCGCGTCAAACTTCATCGTTGTTTTTGATTCATTGTAATCTAGAGAATGAATATATCTGTTAGAACCTCACACTTTTCTTTTCTTTTTACCTGCAGGTCATCAGTGTGATCTGTGTGTCCATGGAGAGGAGCTGTTTACTATTTCAAGATCGCTGTAGCACTGGCTGTAGTTGCCATACCAGAAGGTCAAACATTTAATCTATCTGTGGATGCAGAAAAATCCTTTCTTACAGATGTTTTTACCGTTGAAGATTATTTTGTGTGTAAGTAAACCTGCTCTCTATCCATCTCAATGCCCTCTTTTTCTAATCTGTAACTCTGTTCCCGCTCCTTATTTCCCTCCTCCTCCAGAGTGAGGAATAGAGAAAGTGTTATTCTACCACTTCCTGGTTCTCATCCAATTGCAGTCCATTATCGACTAATCATAAGTGACTGCTGTTTAATGCAGTCTGGGTGGCATTAGACTGAAGACGGCTTCGATTGAATTAGAGTGAAATGTTATCTCCTGGATATGGTTTGTGGTGTGTATTGGGATGTAGAGACTTATACATGGGGCTGATAGCAACCTTTTATATACAACGAGGTGTGCTCCTCTCACTGTGGTCCAGCTTTAACGTGATAGATATAATGCACTATGACTCATGAAATATTTATCACAGAATTGATGTGCTACACTAAACTGGTTGCGCAAGACAATGTTCTGAAGTCCTAAAATGTTATCAATGCGATATTGGATCATTTCCATTTAAAGTTATTTATTATCCTGATGTTTTGAGCAAAAAATTAATGGAAGAATAAAAGCGCCTCAGCTCATGGTGTGTAAATTAGATATCTACCAACACATGTACATTTACACAGGTAAAGTAGTCCTCTGCCTAGCTGTGTACTGTTAATATTATGCCTAGTGAATGTTCAGTCCATGAAGGAGGTTGTGGAAGAGCCAGGTGGTGAAGAGTTCACATGGCAGTTAGCGGTGTGGCGCTAACTTGCTTGGTGATCCTGTTGCTTGAATTCGCCACCAAGAGTTAAACTATTCCCTACTTTTACTTTGGTCGCATTATGCCACAGAATCAGAGCTTGGAGGGCGTGTGCGTGTGTGCATGTGTGTGTTCCTCTCTTGTTTCATGGTTCCTTGTTGGTTCGTTTGTCTATGACTCCCATGTCGTCGATCCCCGTGTTCCCTCGTTCCAGCCTGGTTTGTGTCTCAGTTTTTTTGCCTGTTTGTTTGTTGCTTTTATAATAAAGCTCTCTTTTTGTTAAACCACCGTGTGTTATCTGCGTTTGGATCCCCCCCCCCACAACTTCTTGTTTTTCTACCTTGACTGTGAACCCAGAATACAGTGTAAAAAAAACTTGACTGAACGCCCACGGTACACTGAGCTGAAAGAGGGAGGGGGACTTTGGGGAGTGGTTTAGATAATCGAGGGGGGAGGCAGAGAGTCAGAGATAAACGAGAGAAAGAAAGAGGAAAGAAGAAAAAGACTTGCAGAGTGGATGGAGACAGAGATACGGTGGCCAGTTAGTCAACATCATACATGAAGTTAGATCAAGAGTGCATGAGCTGAAGACTGATGTCACTGAGCTGCAGGGATTTCTTTTCCATGAAGACGAAGTGATACAGCTCTTGGATATCTGGATACTCCTCTCCTCTCAGTGTTGGACCTGAATTATCCATTTCTTTCTTTTTCCAACACAAAATCTTAAGGAAGATGTCCGCCACATTTTGGGACCGCAATCTGTAATTGCTGTGGGCACACACACTAACAGCTGCTTAATTTGGAGTTCACTTTCAGCCTTTATATCCATTATCCATACATATTGGACTTTTCTTTATATTTCTATTATTTGCTTCATACCACATACAGACAAGGAAAAGACACAAGCTCTTTTTGTATATACTCACACACATACTGCTAGAATGTGGTCTTGTATAAAAGACTTCTTCACCTATGAAACCACCAAGTCAGTGGTAGTGAAGAGCTGGACCATTGGCATCATCAACCGTGTCGTCCAACTCCTCATCATCACTTATTTCATTGGGTGAGTACTTCCCTTCATCCTGGTGAATCTTTGGATTATGCAGAATTCCCTTTGGTCTGGTTGAATGAAACAACAGCAGCTGCCAGTTACAGAAATATTTATTTATAAGACATTAATATTGAATGTAATTGATTAGGCATTGATTATCATATTGCACATACCCTGATTAGTTGATAATTAACATCTTCTTATAAGCAATTCATACAACCCAGGGGTCATGAACTGCATTTGTCCAAGGGCCAGAATTTGTCAAAGCAGAGACTGCGGGGGTTTCGGTAGCACGTAACAATAAGGGACGTAAAAATATGAAGAATATGAAGAATATGAGTAGTTACCAGGGAACGATTGAGGAACGAATAAGAAATCAACTGCTAGTAAACCATTAGTTAATATTAGTGGCTAATGATTTGTCAATGATAAGTTAATGATTAGAGGAACTGATGAGTGAGGAACCAATCAGGAACAAATGGATAATTGGTGAATCATTAATAAGTACGTCCGTAATAATTCCTAATGGAGGACTATACATCAGATCTGTGGTCCTAACCTGGGGGTTGCAAGATGGTTGTGGGAAAAAAAATACCATATTAAAAATAATTTGCCTTAGAATAGATTTTATTGAGTGTTTTTGTGATACATCTACACAAGCACCCCCTAATTAAGCCCTACTCATTTAACCATTCACAGCACAAATAATGTGATGGGTTTACAGTAATCATATGCCAAAATGTTTAGACACCAAGAAGCATTAAAACACTTGCCAGCTCACAGTGCATCTACCGCTATATGTGCATACAGTTCCTGAGCGAACAATGTGTTTCTGAGTGGGGGGGGGGTCGCGAACACCAACCTGATTATCCTGGGGGGGTCGTGACTCTGAACCAGCCGGAGAACGGCATAAAACTAGCAATGACTCTTTAATTACTGATTACTTCATCATTATCTTATGCACTGACAGAAGAAAACAGTGTGACATGTTTTACTGCTGCTTCCACTTGCCATGTGATTGTCAGGGGTCAAGTGTGAGGTCTTCAATTATTAACTTTTCCTTTACAGCACTCAGATAAGTGTGTGTGTGTGTGTGTGTGTGTGTGTGTGTGTGTGTGTGTGTGTGTGTGTGTGTGTGTGTGTGTGCTTCAGGTGGGTGTTTGTCAATGAGAAGGCCTACCAGGTGAGAGACACAGCTATTGAATCCTCAGTGATGACCAAGGTGAAAGGTTTTGGAATCTACAATGACATGGTCATGGATGTTGCCGACTACGTAACTCCTACACAGGTAAGGATGGACCGATGGATGGATGGACAGATGATTGGCAGGAGGATACAGGGATTGAGATGTGCTGTATATGTTTCCACAGGGAGCTTCAGTCTTCTGCATCATCACCAAAATGATCACGACAGAGAACCAAGTCCAAGGATACTGTCCTGAGGTCTGCTACTATTACTACCATGAATGCAATACTACTAACATTATTAGTGCTTCTACCACCATTACATCCAGTGCACATCTGCATTAAGGTGCATAAAGGAAGATAATTCTCACCTAAGTTTTCCATCTTTGTGTTGACGTTTTACACATTCATGAAACCTTTAAATTGTTTGCATCGTGTTCTGTCTAACTTCCCCTTTTCAGTCACTGTTTTCAGACTGTGCTACAGATCTGCCATTACTGGGACATTATCACTGGATCAATATAAAGATATTATACATTTTTAATAGTTAATATCATATTTATTTAAAAACTGTGTAATTAAAAAAAAAAAATTCTTAAAGTTTTGTCACTGTTGTTTGGAAGTCTGATCATTTCCAGGTGTAATCTGAAAGGAAGTTTTTCTTCAGAAACTCATAAATATCTCCCGACTTTTGTCTAGGAATAAATTACTTCTTGTTGGCAAAAAGTTGCTTATTTACACCTTTAGCAGACACTGAGCAACATTGGCATTCAATGCAAGTGGTTTTCTGTTCTGGCCTGACAAATGTAAATTCTCTCTCTTTTAACTTTCTTTTTAGTCTCCACCAACTCCTGAGAAAAATCTCTGTCTCTTTAGCTGTTAAATGCTCCACTATGTTCACCAGCTGTTCTCTAACTGTGTCCGTCTGCTGTTTGGTGCTGTGGATGTTGACGAGAGCTCTGCTGAACCAAATCAGTAAAGTTGCGGCCAAAAAACAAAACAATGAGCTTAAAGACGCTAAAACTCCCGAGATCTGAAGGGAACTATAGAGCTGGGTGATGATTGTCTGTGGGTTTCAGTTACCCCTTTGACATTACACATAGTCATTTGATCAGTTGTTAATATAAATAAAGTAGTAATTCAGTTTTGATGTGTTTGTCTGATTGTGTGTTACCCAGAGTGAGAACAAGTATATTTGTACTGACGACAGTAACTGCACAAAACACCTCAAAAAGCCAGGAAGCTATGGTGAGATCTTGTCTCTGTTTATTTTTCTTCTTTTCATATGTCGGTATTTGATGAAAATGATTTATTAGTTATTACTAATATTACACTTATGCATATGTGTTGAACAACTATGTTAAAAAAGGTATTTATTTCTCAGCCTAACATTTATTTTTGGTTTTGCAGTTTGCATAAAAGCTTTTTATTTTCCTGCTCAGGAATTCCGACAGGAAAATGTGTTCCTTTCAACGGCACCGTCAAGATGTGTGAGATAAGAGGATGGTGTCCTGCCGAGATCGACACCATCAAGACGTAAGACGATACTGTTTACGTGATAAAAAGCTTTTTAGAGGGCTTTGCTATCACTGTTCTGTAACCCTGGTGAGCGTTGAGAGAGAACAGGGTTATCCTCACAGCAAAGTCATGATAAAAAGTTCAATTCAGACGTTCCCTCTGTCTTTCTCATATCTATTGCTGCAGATAGTTTTGGTTTGATTTGTCCAGCTTTTGAGGTATCTGAGGTTTCTGCCTCCGCCCCAGTACAGCGGAGATGAACGTGATTGTGTTGATTGGTAGAAACTGAGTCTTGCCACATCATGATAATCAAAGAGAAAATTGTGCGCTGGCTTTGTGAGGAGAAACACAAGATATCTAAACACAGTGCTGTTTGTGTGTTTATCTGTCTTTTCTCTTCTTCTTCTTCCCTTCGCCTCACTTTCAGTACACCTATGATGGAAGTGGAGAATTTCACCATTTTTATTAAGAATAGCATCCGCTTTCCAACCTTCAACTACACCAAGTATGACAACTATGGTTTTAAATATTTTGATGCTGACACTGAAGTGTGACATGTTTATTTGATGACCTGTCTGTGTGTGTGCAGGGGGAACTTTCTTCCTAACATCACTGACGATTACATAAAAGAATGTAACTTTGACATGGTCAACAACACCTACTGCCCCATCTTCAGAGTGGGAGACGTGGTGCGCTACGCACAGCAGAACTTCATTAAACTGGCCGACAAGGTAGAGTCAAGACACATTTTTAAGATTTTTAAGTCCGAGTCATGTCTTTGTACGAAGATTGTAAATCAAGGCAGATGATTTTCTGGTCTCTCAGTGCTGATAATTACATGGAACAGCATTTCTTATTCATTTTCTCTTCAAAGCTGTGTCAACAGTGAGTTCATGATATTGAAATTTAGCATGCCTGTGCATAGGCATAATAACTATGGAAAGTGCGTGGTGTATGATGCTTTGCATGTAGCTGTCTTATTTGTTATGATGGGATTTTTGGGACATTAGAGATTCAAATCTGAAACTTGTGTCTCAAGTCAAAGTCCCAAGTTCTGCCTTTGGTGACTCGAGTCTAAAGTTTCAAGTTGTAATTGTTGTTGTACACCAGACACTGAACCACTGGTCTGTAACCTCTGGAGTTCTGGCAGTAGACGACATCATTGATATATTGAAAAAAATGACAAATGATAACTGCATTAAACCAATTGTGAAAAAGGGCCAGAAATGATAAGCAGCAGCCCTATGATAAACTACTATGACATCATAGCCGCAGAGTATTGTGGGAGTTTATTTTAGTGGGAAAACAACCGAGCTTCGTGGACCCAGATGTTTGTGCTGCACTCTATTTGTGTTCAGGTGCGTCCATGATAAAGTGCAGAGTAATTATTCCACTTTCATAGTTTGGTTGGTGAAGTGTGCCTTTTCAATAGTGTTTCATATTTATATACTATGTATGCTGTGTTGCAGTTTTGCTCTTGTTATGCGTAACTAATTTCTCACGCAATCTCTCTTGTATATTTTAGAAATTATTGTTATCAATGTCTGTACATTTCTACGTACTCCCCGTTGTGAGTTTTCTTATAATTGACAATGAGACAATTTAGCGTCTTTAGCAATATAAGAGGGCTGTAGGCCATTGGATTTTATTCAACCTCACTACAGAACAACAGTGGTGCTATCTCACCGCCAATGTTCTTTTCTGTGATGATGGCAGCCTTTGTAAATGTATAAGCCTTTGATTTTAAGTTCAAATGAGTAATTCAGTTCATTTGTTCAGTGATGAATATGTGTAATTTTAACCTGGGTGAAGTCAATTATGTGAACCGTAAACACGACATTTTACAAAACACAACGACACTTTGAAAAACGTGACACAAAGCACAAGAGCATAAGAGAGGAGACATTGAGGTGGGGTCTGTCTAGTTGTGGATACGACATGCGAGGCGATATATTTTCCCTGTTGCCGAGCCACGGATGACATTGCTTGTGATGTGGATCCCTTTTCATCCCTGACAATACTATTTGTTGTGAACAATTGCATTGTGGTTATACTATAATAATTTTTATTTCTGTAGTTTAAAGTGACATATTAACTGTACTCTGATTCTACTTTTTACGTTGTTTGTGTTTTTGCAATGGCAGGGAAAAAGAGCTGTATAATCTTTTTCACTGAAACAATCTTTTGCCTGTATGGGAAAATTAAAATGTAAAACAAAATACAAAAGACAGCAGTGTTTTGCATAAAGTACAGCAGTATGTTGTTGCTGCTTTGAAAAAGTAATTGAAATGCTGCATATATATATATATATATATATACAGTGCCCTCCAGAATTAGTGGCACCCCTTTAGTAAAAATGAGCAAAACAAGATGCAAAACATTTCTTTATTGTTTTTCCTCATGATATTTCATTCAAAAATATTAACAAAAATCTTACCTTTTCACTTAAGTAAAATTATTGAAAGAAAAAAAAGATGTTGACTTGAAATAAATATTTTTCTCTAAAACATGTGTGCCACAATTATTGGCACCCCTAGAAAATCCTATGATGAAAATCTAACTGAAGTATATTTCCAGTCATATCAAACACCTGTTTGATTAGGAACTCTAAAGTGGTCAACCATAACTTCCTGTTTCACTGGGGTATTAATATGAGGTGACACAGGCCAAAATTTCTTTAGTCATTCATCACTATGGGGAAGACTTTTCCACTATCAGGGCAATAATTAAGACGTTTAAAGCAACAGGAGATGTTAAGAATCAGCCTGGAAGAGGACGTGTGTGTGCATTGACGCCACACACCGTGAGGAGGATGGTTCAACTGGCAAAAGAATCTCCAAGGATCACAGCTGGAGAATTGCAGAGGTGAGTTGAGTCTTGGGGTCAGAAAGTCTCCAAAATGACCATCAGACGCCACCTACATCACCACAAGTTGTTTAGGAGGGTTGCCAGAAAAAAGCCATTGTCAATTAAGAACAAACTAAAGCGCCTACAGTTTGCCGTTACTGGGACTTTGAATGGGACAGGGTTATATGGTTAGATGAGACCAAAATAGAGCTTTTTGGCAACAAAGGTGGGTTTGGCGTAGACAGAAAAGCACCTTACCCCCACTGTGAAGTATGGTGGTGGATCTTTGATGTTCTGGGGCTGTTTTTCTTCCAAAGGCCCTGGACATCTTGTTAGGAGACATGGTATCATGGACTCTATCAAATACCAGCAGATATTAACTGAAAAAAAGCTTAAAATGGGCCATGGTTGGAACTTCCAGCAGGACAATGATCCGAAGCACACCTCAAAATCCCCACAAAAATGGTTTACAGACCACACAATAAAGGATTTGCCATGGCTATCACAGTCCCCGACCTAAATCCCAGAGAACATTTGTGGGATGAGCTGAAGAGGAGAGTCCACAAGCATCAACCTCAGAATCTGGAGGATGTGGAGAGATTCTGTACGGAAGAATGGTCTCAGATCCCGTGCCATGTGTCCACCAACCTCATCAGGCATTACAGGAGAAGACTCAGAGCTGTAATCCTGGCAAAAGGAGGCTGCACAGAATATTAAATGAAGGGGTGCCAATAATTCTGGAGGGCACTGTATATATACTGTGTATATATATACTATATATATATATATATATCATTTTGTTGCAAAAAAATTTGAAAAAGATAGTTAGGTTTTGATTGGAGAGTTTCATTTTGACATAGAAATGAGATGTGTCTGCTTTGGCTTGTTTGTAGAGTTTGTGCAGTTGCACAAAAGGTAACACTTTATAATAACCACCGTTAATAAAAGGTAAATTAATAGTTTAACTTTAGTTAATTGTTATTTTACTGTTAACAAACAATGAAATGATAATTAATTATGTTTACTTATTATTAGTAATGCTATAATTTATGTTATTTTAACAGTTTTTTGTTGCACACATTATAACCTTTATATACAATATTAAGTACTTGTTATTGATTACTAACATATTTGTAAAACATATATAAACATAATGGAGCAGATATTTGTAATACTTCAGTGGTTAATAATTTGTTTTTAAACTGTCTATAAACATTATTGGGATAGTTATTATAAAGTTGCAAATGATTATTATATTACCTTGTTAAATGGTTAATAAATACTTTGTAAAGCTTCTCTAAACATTAAGATACATTTGTTAATGGTTAATAATTGGTTTCTGGTCCATCTATCAATGTAATATTTATAGATGTTTTACTAACAATTTCTTAAAGGTTTACAAATCATTTGGTAATAATTAAAACATACTTAATACAGTATATAAAATGTTGTGTGCAACAATAATGTGTTAATAAATAGTTATAGTAGTACTATATGTATGTAATCAGAATAGAATTGTTATTGTCTCTTATAAGCTATTATACAATATATCATTTATAAACTAATTATTTCATATTACACAAACTAATGATAAAATAACATCAATTATAGCATAACTATTAATAAGTTAACTTTATTAATTATCATTCCATTGTTTGTTAACAGTAAAACACCTATTAAATTAAGTTTAATTAACTTATATATACCATTTATTATTGATGGTTATTATAAAGTATTACTGCACAAAATGGTGAATCAGTCATTTATTAGGGTGAATACAACCTTTTATTTTTATTATTAACTGTGCCGAGGTACCATACTATTAACAATAACCCAAAATGTCGAGATCCTTAATTGGATTGCATTGTTTAATTTTTTCCCTTAATGTTACTTTGTTGAGATCCGGCCAAGGACCAAGTTGTTAGAAAACATATTCCCTTGACGACACCAGTATCGAAACAAATTAAGTTTATTCAATATTCTTGCAAGAAGCAGCAGAGTTCTCTTACATTCAGAAATGTTCAAACTCACACGCAGGTTGTAAGTCTGCTATGCTGCTTAGGGGAGCGTTTGACCTCCTCCTGGTATTTATACCCCGTCAATAACCTGTTACGCTCCCAATCATGTGCGAGAAAAATATATACAAACAGAAAAAACAGTCTGAGCTTGGTTTAGTTATCTTGTCGCTACAAACACTTTCATGAGTTCCTCTCACAAAAGTTATTTTGTCTTCATATGGTCTTGTTATTCCTTTGAGGCTAAGGCCTCAAGGTGAGGGTTTACTCTGTCTGGTTACATCCAAGTTCTGTATTCTTCCATCAGATCATAACACTAGTTCACTGCAACATTTCTCCCAAACAAATTAGCCATTGCAAATGAGTTGTGTATAAATGTAATTCCTAGAAGACCGGGTTGAGCACAAACACACTCATCTATGTGTCTCTCCTATTTTGAAAATTCTGTCAGGGAGGAGTGATTGGAATAAAGATCGGCTGGATATGTGATCTGGACAAGTCAGATGACCAGTGTAACCCCTCATACTCATTCACTCGACTGGATGCCATGTCACAGAAGAACGCTGTCTCACCGGGCTACAATTTCAGGTATTTAGCTGCAGTACATGTAGTGTGCTGCAGTGTCATGGCCTTGGTGTTTTCCCCACTTCCTGTTTTATTTTGTAAAGTTCTTGTGTGTATATATTCCTCTCTTGTTTCATGGTTCCTTGTTGGTTCGTTTGTCTATGACTGCCATGTCGTCGATCCCCGTGTTCTCTCGTTCCAGCCTGGTTTGTGTCTCAGTTTTTTTTTGCCTGTTTGTTGTTTGTTTGTTGCTTTTATAATAAAGCTCTCTTTTTGATAAACCACCGTGTGTTATCTGCATTTGGGTCCCCCCCGTTACCCTACCCGTGACAATACCCAAATGAAAAATACACCCTTTGTAATTATTTTGGTGATACCATGACCTTTCCTCTAGCGCCTAGCAACAATATTAGATCAAAGTTTCCACTTTTACATCAGATAAATAAAAATATCGAAAGGCAGATTACCATGGATGTTACTCTGCATTTGAGGATGAACCCTGAGCGTGTTGCAGTCTTTGAGCTTTCCTCTAGTGCTAACGTAACTTTGCACACGAGATATCAACATATGGCCATATCTGCATGACGTTTGCTGTAGATATTCATTGCTCCCAAGACTCAAGTTATGATTTTTTACTTAAAGGCTCTCAATAAAAACAAGAATTTTTAGCATTGATGAATTTTGCAGTAACACAATCAATTAATTGACAATATCAGACCTTTGCATCTGTAAACCAACATCAGCAATATCTGCAAGCTTTTCTGGCTGTTAGAGCTTTTACCATTGAGGTTATTTGCTCTCTTGACCCTTTGCAAAGTGATTGTATCTATGCTTTTAAGTGTGACATATAAATAATCATTTATGGTTATGGTTTTCTTTCTATTACACCAACAGGTTTGCCAAATACTATAAGATGGAGAATGGTACGGACTACCGCACTCTGGTCAAAGCCTATGCTATTAGGTTTGATGTTCTGGTCAATGGGAATGTGAGTATATATTTTATTGTGAGTCAACGTTTAGGTACTTGCAAAACACAATCCATTATGAATAATGACAAAGAGATGGCTCTGTATGTAGTTGTTTTGACAGCTCAACATGAAAGATTCTTGTTTATCTTTAATAAAGTCTGGCCCCACTTCTACATCTTTTAAATGTCTCGGGTATTACAAATGCCTTGTTTAGCACAACTAGAGCACGATAGCAGAATCATTTATAGAATACATCTAAATGAAATTTTCATAACAGTATGGTTTGGGGTGTGGGACACTGACAGTTATTATCTTTAACATCATTTCAGGTCAGATAAAGTAGCTATGATCAATGTAATGCATCATCAATATTTTCATATGAAGACGGGTCTTTCAATTGGAAACTCTTTAAAGAAACTCTTTTACACATCGGTTACTACATTAATCACAATGTAAACTTTGGAGAGTCAGGAAAGAGTGGGAAAGGGAATTAAATGAACAGAAGTCATTTCTTTTACTGCTACATGTATCGAGTGCTAGTGATACCAGCTCGGATAAAATTATTATCGGATACTTTTTTTTCCTTCATAGGCGGGCAAGTTCAACATGATCCCTACACTCATCAACATGGTGGCAGCCTTCACGTCAGTGGGAGTGGTGAGTCTTACTTCTATACTTCTACACTGTTATACATAACCAGTATACAAGCTAATTTTTCTCAGAACTGATAAATGGAGCCAAACATTCTCCTTTCATCTCTGATTGTAAATATTATCTCAAGTATAATTTGACCTTTATTGTACATAAATACATTACAGCCTGCCTGTCCTGCCATTCCATTGAAGTCTAACTGTGAACTTTGTTGAGTTTTAAAACATGAATAGTGAACTTTGAGGAAATGTGGGGCTGTTATTGAGCTAAATCTTTAAAGTTTCATCTCTACTCTTGCTTTGTTGAGTGCTTTGTAAATGAAAGTTCTTCTTCTTCTTCTTCTTCTTCTTCTTCTTCTTCTTCTTCTTCTTCTTCTTCTTCTTCTTCTTCTTCTTCTTCTTCTTCTTCTTCTTCTTCTTCTTATGTAGGGCACGGTGTTGTGTGACATCATACTGCTGAACTTCTTGAAAGGAGCGGAGCAGTACAAGGCCAAGAAATTTGAAGAGGTAAAATATCCAATTCTACACATAATAGATCACAAAGTAATGCACTTTTCATTAGATTGGGATTTTGATAATCTCTGTATGTTGTTTGTCAACCCTTTTTTTTTTTTTTACACATCCAGCAGTTACATAGAAACTTTAGCATTCATTTAAATCATGGCTGCCTCATGAATGTGATATTCATTCTCTTTTAGCTCTGGTTTGTTCTCCACCAAACTCCTACGGCTAATATATGTCTCTTTAGCTGCTAAATGCATCTGTGTCAGTATGAGGGACACTTTTCATGTTACATTTAATAATTTCATCATTGTCAAAAACATGTCTCCCTCTCTCTCATACACTGTAGGTATCGGACAGCCCGCTGGATTCCCAACACAATGGGCTGTACCGCTCCCAGCTGTCACTCAGACATAACGAGTCCATCATGAGGTCCAGTGACTCAGGGGCATTTTCTATTGAACATTACAGCTAAATGGACAGGGGCAGTAGCCAATGGTCAGGCAGCAGTGAACTGAGGAAGACAGATGTGGGTTGGGTTTCTCAAAACTTTTTAATATTTTTAAGTTTAATCAATTTTACGCATTCAGGGCATTCAATACCCTCTTTACATAATACAATACAGTACTTCAACATTTCCAATAGTTTTATGTAAATGTCAAAATAACATCTAAAGAACCTTAAATTGTTGCTATGTTCTTGTTAAATGTTTCAAAACAGCTACAGACCGAGACACACAATGTATCTACAGTCAATCAAAAGTCGAATACAAAAGAATAAGTGTCTTTGCATGGTGACACTTTTGGCATGTGATACTGACTCAGGAAGGAACTCAACCTGAAAATGATTTCATGTTTCATGCTCTGTTTGCTTGTTTTGTGTCATGATCTTCGTTTTCCTGTTTTATTTTGTAGGTACATTCCCCTTGGGTCATGTCTAGTTTTACTTCCTGTCTTTGTGTTTTCCCTCCTCCTGTGATTGTTTCCCCTTCCCTGATTTGATCCTCCTGTGTGTAATCACCCTGCCATCCTTGTGTCTTTGCTGCCCTCTCCAGCTGTGTCCCATTCTTGTGATTATTGTCTGTGTGTATATATATATATATACCTGTTTATCCCGTTGTTCCTTGTCAGTTTATCTTCTATGTCTCCTGGTGTGGTCGCTCATGCTGTGCACCCCTGTGAATCCTGGTGTTCCCTCGTGTCATCCTAGTTTGTGTTTTCAGTCTTTGCTTTTTACCTCTTTTTTATTGTTAAGCTTTTTAATAAAGTTCTCTTTTCGTTATCACACTCAGCCAGTTTTCTGTGTTTGGGTCCTCCCCTTTACCTCATCTGTGGCATTTTGCACCTTTCACTGAAACTATTGTAATGCCCCACAACTACATTATGAAGGTCTTTGTGACAAGAAAACAGGAATAAACAAGACAGCTGGCATGACTTGGTTCACTTGCTTGTCCTTCTTTAAACCTCTAAAGTGGTTTCTATTCTGATAAATTCACTCTGCGTAATGAAGCTGGATTGTGGTTTGGTTTGCTAAAACCAGCCATTTTGTTACATTACAGTTCATTTAGCAGACGCTTTTGTCCAAAGCGACTTACAATAAGTGCAAACAATCATGAGGATACGACTCTAAACAGCGAGAATCTTGCAAGTGCATCAGCTTCAAATAGGTAACATCATACAAGTGTAGAACAATAGCTTAAAAAAACCCAAACCAAAGTAAGTGCAACAAAGTGAAACAATAGAATAAAAATTCAACAATTGGCTTCAAATAAGCCAACCAAGTGCAAAGTACAACTTTTTTCTTGTCTTTATTGACCAAGGTGCAGTCGAAAAACCGGTAGGTTTTCAGTCTGCGACGGAAGGTGTGAAGACTGACCTGACATCAATGGGGAGCTCGTTCCACCATTTAGGGGCCAGGATAGCAAACAGACGGGTTTTGTTTGAGGAGTCTCTTGGTCCCACTCGCAGTAAGGGAGTAGCGAGCAGATTTGGCTGGGGTGTGTGGTTTAACCATGGCCTGATGTAGGAAGGGCCTGATCCATTCACAGCCTGTAGGCCAGCACCAGAGTCTTGAAGCAGATTCGGGCAGCCACTGGTAACCAGTGAAGGAGGAGGAGGTGTATTGTGGGAGAACTGGGGGAGATTGAAGACCAGTCGGGCTGCAGCATTCTGGATGAGCTGTAGAGGTCGGATGGCTCATGTAGGAACTCCAGCCAGGAGGGAACTGCAGGAGTCAAGACGTGAGATAACAAGAGCCTGGATCAGAACCTGTGTTGCTCTCTGGGTCAGAAGGGGACGTATCCTCCTGATGTTGTAGAGAGTGTATCTGCAGGAGTGGGCTGTTGCAGTGAAGTTGGCAGTGAAGGACAGTTTGTTGTCCAGTGTCACACCCAGATTCCTTGCAGTCCAAATTGGGGAAACAACCGAGGTGCCGATGTTGATGGTAAGGTCTTGGATGGGAGAGCCCTTCCCCAGAAAGAAGAGCAGTTCGGTCTTGTCAAGGTTGAGTTTCAAGTGGTGTGCGGCCATCCACTGAGAGATGTCAGCCAGACAAGCAGAGATCTGTGCCTCGACCTGGGATTCAGATTTGGGAAAAGACAGAATCAGTTGAAGTGATGTGGATGGTGAGCAGTAGGGGACAGAGTCGGTAAATTGGAAATTGAAGAACGTATGTCATCTATTTTCTTTATAAAGTAGCTGACAAAGTGAGAGGGTAGGAGGGAAGGAGGAGGTGGGGGATTGGAAGGATTGAGGAGGGTAGAGAAGATAGAGTAGAGATTTTGGGGTTGGAGAAAGAGGATTGGATTTTTTGTTGGAAGAAATAGAGGAAGAGAAAGAGGAGAGAAGAATTTGAAAGGCAATGAGGTCGTCAGGGTGTTTTAATTTCAAGGAGATCAGTAGACCTGTGCCGCCTCCTCTGCCCGTGGCTCTCGGTGAGTGGGTGAAGGAGTAGCTGTAGAGAGAGCAGCAGGGGTGGAAGTGTTATCAGGTGTGATCCAAGTCTCAGTGAGAGCAAGGAAGTCAAGGGATTGCTGGGAGGCGTAGCCAGAGATGAACTCAGTCTTGCGAGTAGCTGACCGGTAGTTCCACAGGCCCCCTGTGACTAGGTGTTAAAAGCTGTCTCTGATAACAAGCTGGATAAAGGTGCGTGTGCGTGTTTTAATCTGCTAACTCGTCGGTTGGTGTTGGGTGGAGGCATGATATGATTTACATCAGGAAACAAAAAATCCTTGCACAAATGAAAAAGCTGAAAGTCGTCTGGTGGTACCTCTCTACACGCCTCTGGGACTCTGCGCTGTGTTTAGGATTTGGGATGGGGTGTAGCGTGGAAACAAGGAAGAACTTGCCACAGTGTTTGGGATTGTGGTGGAGACCCTGACAGCTTTTATTGTCTCACAGTGATGACTCTTCTTCCACAGTGGCTGCTGGCTTCATAACTTTTTTATGTGGTAGTGCAAAATAAAGAAATTCTTAGAAATAAACCCCTTACACAAACAATCTACCATTAAAAAATAATAGTCTTAAAATAAACAATTACTACCAGGCTACATTTAATAAAGTACTCTCCAAAGAATACATTTGCAACGTATTGTAATATTGTAATATTTATACAACTTGTTACTTGCTAAATGCTAATGCTTCAGCCTGCTCTACTACATGCTAGTCAAAATTATTCCACACTTTTAAGACAGTAAAAAAAGAAAATTCAAATTCTAGCTCGATACCCTAAATAAACTAAATTATTTCATAAATTTACTGGTCGGGTGGTTTTAAACAGGTCTTTTCCAATAATGTAGGCCGCTGTTTATATTGCTTACCTTTATGAGGTAGTGCAAAATAACATTTGACAAACATGGCGACCCACACAGAGCAAAATTGCAGACCTACAGAGTTCTGTGAGGGTCAAACAGCGAGAATTGCTGAATTCTCCCTGGAATGACGCCTGGTGGCCTAATACATGTAAATACTTTCCCATGAGGGAGATGTCAATCAAGCACGATCTGTATGCACCCTCAAGTCCTCTGGAGGTAATCAACCAAAACACTTCAAATCACATGTGTGTGTACAATGGCTGTGTGCAGGGGGCACTGCTACAGCACGAGAAATCACACTTGCTGCCAATACGTCTCTGTGGTCAACTACAATAAAAAAGCTAAATAATTTCCCCCATAAAGCTGCATTATAAAAGAGACGTTTGTAAAACAGTTGACAGAACACTTCTACGTATTAATGTTTGCATCATCATTCATTTTGGCATTCAGATGCTGGCTGATGACTGCAGCAGAGGAAACTGCATCTGAAATGTAACATCTGAGAGAGGAGAATTTAAAATCTGCAGCTGTGTTTTAATCAATACATCCAGACACAACAGAATTATGCATTACAACTGCATTTTTGACATGTGGCCTCTTGCTTTTATTTTTCTTAGTTTGACTTTTCATGGCTGAAAGCAGCTCCAATCCAGTACAATATGATTGAAGCAGCCACTAATACTCATTAAGTAGACCCTTTTTTCATAACTCATTAAATCACTGCTCTTTTGGTTAAGCTGACAACATCATGCTACTTAATATTTTTCCTCCCAAATACAGCAGTCTTCCTCGTGGTGGGTGAACACACACTTGCTGTTCCAAAAGTGCCAATATTTCAAGTTCAACAGCAGAGAACACTCTTTTCTGCTCCTTGGCTTTCCAGACATCCAACAGCCTGACATCAGATGTGGTTTAGCTACACTTGATGCAAACCAAACGTGAAGCTGCCCTTCTGGGGTTGTCATACAGGACGTTTTTTTCATCCCAGCTAATAGAAACGAAGCAAGTTCATTTTAATTTCTGTGACATTTCAAAATTGTTACAAACTTGGGGAGTTTGTCCTTATCCACTGCAAGGGTCTAACAACAGAGGGTGACGTATACATTATAAAGCGCCTTGAGGCAAATTTGTGATATTGGGCTATATAAATAACATTTCATGTGATATAAACTTAAATTCAAAAATAAGAATACTTAAATGGCAATAAAAGATATGTGATGATGTGATGGCGAGGAGGAGATATACAGTATATAGAGGTATGGGGGGATAGATGGGCTGTGGAAAGAAGGAAAGCTAATTCAATAAAGACACCATGTGATGTCTTCTCATGTTCCTGATGGAGCCTGTTTGTGTGTTGAGTTTCACTTCAAGATAAAATAAGGTTGGTATAATGCACTGCAAGATAGAGGATGGCACAGACAGAGTTAAGCAACATTCTCATGTTGGAATAGCTTTAGCTGTGGAGGGAGTGGAGGAGTGTATGAGCCCATTTCAGACATGCACCCTAAAAGTTAATGTGTTGGTCTCATGTCTATATATATAATCTATAATATACTGTATATCATGGGTTTGGGCAAGCGGTTCAAAAAGTTACAAAGCAGTGTTCCAAATGAGTTATTAATAACCTACAGAAACATTGGGTGCAGTAGTCCACCTTCCACCTTCTCTTCCCCTCACTCTGTCTGTCTGCTTGTCTCTGGCCTTTCTCTCAGACCCCAGTTCTGACGTGTGCTACTGTAAAGTTGACGGTTTGCGGGTTGAGTTCGGGAGGTTGATTAATGCATATTCTTGAGGGTCGGGCGGTGCGGATTGACTCTCATGACAGGTCTTGTGGGTGCGGGTAATAAAAAAACCTGAGCCGCAATGATCATCACTACCGCGTGCACATCTATGGCCCATCAAAGTCATTATTTATTTTATATATACAGTATATGACTTGGAAAAGGGCAATTTTCATTGGAGAGAGAAATCCTAGCTATATAGAACACTGCTACTGAATAACCTTATAGTTTTGACATAGAGTTATGGTAGAGCTGGTTATTATCATCATAGCAGTGGTAGGAGATGTTATATTTCTGTATAATTGTGCCTAGGGGAAGCAAGTAGATTGAGAAAAGGATGGGGCCAAGGATGGAGCCTTGTGGGACTCCAGATTGGCGGAAAGGGAGGAGAATCGATCAATGCTAACTGAGAATGTTCTGTTGGCGGGATAGGCGAAGAAACAGTTCAGTGCTGTAATTTCAATGCCCAACTCATGCTTGAGAAGGTTGATGAGGATGGTGTGATCTACTGTGTTGAAGGTGGCACTGAAGTCTAGAAGGAGGAGAATGGCACAGTTTCCTGAGTTGACAGTCAGGAGCAGGTCATTGTTTACTTTTAGGAGGGCTGATTCTGTACTGTGAGCTGTCTTGAAACCTGATTGAAAAGTGTCCATAACGCAATTCTTTTCTAAGTGAGGCAGTAATTGGGAGAGGATGCTGGAGAGATAGGTTGGAACATATAATTTCTTTTGGAGCAAACTAGATCTGGATGGGGATTGATATGCTGGATTTGATGAGAATTAATTTATTGAGGAAGAATCTTGAGAATTCATTACATTTTGAAGGTGATTGGGAGGGCGCCCTGTGAGTGAGTTTATGGTGGAGAAATTACCTTTGTGATTGTGGCGGTTCTTATTGATGAGGTCAAAGAAATATTTCTCCCTTGAGGCTTTAACTGCATTTTAATAGGTTTGTAGGTGGTTTCTTAGCATTTCAAATGAGATTTCAGTTTTGTTTTGTTTCCTCCTTATGGTTCTGGTGTGGTCATTTAACCAAAGTTGGGAGTTGAACTTTGGTTTTATTTTTTTGAGGGGGGTTAGAATAGAGGAGCAAGCCTAATTAACTGGGATAACAGTTCCTCTGTATAAAGTGGGAGACGGGACACCACAGATGTGCAAGTGTAAGACTAGCAGTGGATGGGCTAATACGTCTGGAATGTTTACCAGAGTTGTTGCGGAGTACAGGTGTAACAGACATTTCAAAGAAAATAAACAGTGATCAGATAGAGCACCATCGGTAACAGTAACATTTGAAATGATAATGCCTTTAGAAATAATCAGGTCCCTTGTTATGAGTAGGCCCTGATACATGCTGGGGAGACCGAGCAAGAAACTCCCTAGAGGTGGGGTATTTAGGGTTGTCAACGTTAATATTAAAATCCCAGGAAATAAGAAAACTTTCAAACTCAATACATTTCAGGAGTGAGGAGTGTTTTGAAATGTATTCAAAACATGTAAAGTGTCAAACTGATAACTGTTTGTACTGAAATTAAACTCTAAACAAGGCAGCCAGAACACCACCTTTACTATCAGTTCTAGCAGCATTCATGAAATTGAAATAAGGGGGGGCTGATTCGGTAAGGGATGCTGCACCAGTGATCCTGTCAGCCAGCAACATAAGATCAAGGTTATGAGAAGTTCTAAGTGTTAATAAAAAAATTATTTGTTGGTTAGCGACCTTACATTGAGTAATGCAAGCTTCAGTACCCTCTCAATAGGCTCTAGTACAGAGTGTGAGTGACAGGGGATGAGGCTAAGATTACAAGCGTTAACCTAGTGGGGAGAGTGGACTTTTTTTTTTTTCTTAGCAGATATTCTTGAGATAACAGGAATAGGGAGGAGCACAGGGATTAAAATGGATGGAAATAATGAATCACTTCTAGGTAGTTGTGGGGAGGGGGAATGGCAAGTCATTGAATCTGTAGGTTGAGAAATATCATATGATAGGGATTCTGACTGGATAGAGGGAGGAGGAAATACATAGCTACCAATTCCCATCCACTCTACATGTCAGTGTTTTTTTGGTATGAGATAAAGTCAATCGGTGAGAATAAGTGAGAGGTGATGTGTTTGTGTGGTCAGAGTTCTGGTACCTCTCTGGTTTGAGTGGAGATTGTCACGCTTATAAAGGTCCTTTCTACAGGTAGTCCAGAATTTGTCAAAATGACTAATGAAGTCATGACCAGTGGCCGGGCAGAAGCTGGATAGCCATTGGTGCAGGCTGAATAGGCGGATGAAACGCCTCATCACCACTCGTCAGGGAAGGAATGGGGCCAGATAGAATACAGTGCTTTCCAAGACTCTCAATTGTCTCAGCGAGAAGCTCAAAGTTCATTTTGAGCTTCATTGACTGTCTGGAGCTAATGTCATTGGTGCCGGCGTGCACAATTATCGTTTGAGCCATGGGGTGGAGGTCAGTGAGGGCTGGAATATGTTCAACAATTTCTGTGTCCCTTGCACCGGGAAGGCGATAACTGACAGTTTTGTGGATTTCAACTGAGCGTATGATGGAATCACCTACCAACAGGAATTGTGGTTGGTCGTTTTTTTTTGCAGCGGTTGGAGTAGACGACGAAGTTATTAGGGACACCACTGAAAGACCTAACTGAGTTAGACACAACATCTGTACCAGATCAAGTCATTTTGATTATTTTATTGCATGTGACCATTACTGAAAGAAGACCACCTCAACACTGTAAGCTAGTAGAACTCAACTAACAAGGGTCCGGGTTGACATCATTTCATTGTGCCTCATAAAATGTGTATTACACATATTAACAAAACATACTAACATGTGTTCACAGTACAAAATCATATCAATCAAGTGGTTCCCAAACCTGGGCACTGACAAAGGCTCATGATGAAGTTTGACATATACAGATCGCAAAAAATGAGGACAAAATATCGTCTTGAAGTAGCACCTTGAAGGCATCAGTACATCACTGTCAGATTCATTGTGGCCATATAAGTGTAACTACTGTTTATAAACCTGCTGAACAGTTGTATCGCCTGTGTTCTTTAAACAAGCGAGCAGTAGGATGATATTTTATTAAACTAATGTTGTCTGTTTCCAGCGGGGAGGTTAAATGGTGGTGGCATAACACCTTTTTTTTTTGAGAAGAAGTTAAAGGAAGACCACACAACATTGAAGCCCATTTAACACAAGTCAAGTACAAATGATATTACTTCCAACAACTTCCCAAAGTATATCATAGTCTGCTGACATTTTCAATGTGCTTTCTTTAAGATCTTGGCAGCATTAAGTGTCAATTTATTTCAAAATTATCTTATCACTTATCACAAAAAAACAAAACCGTTATCATGTCTGATTTTGATGTTGTATAAGTTGGGAAATTGTTGCGTGGGATTGCAGAGCTGACTTTCGAATCAATCTGTACTTCAAATCGAACTGGAAACTAATATTCGTACAGTGTTTCGTCATATATCAAAGACACAACACATCTGGAAAGTATGAAAGACAAAATAAATAAATATGGTAACTATTTCCCTATTTTCACTATTTAAGAGTGAAGAAATAGCAATGTGTCTACGTATGTGTGTATAAAATAATAGTAGCCTTAAAGGTCCTGGTCCCACAGTCTACTTTGTGATCAGCCCAGTCCTAGCCCTCCCCTGGCCTGTGGTCCGCAGCCTGTGGCAGATTGCTGGTGTGTCCTCAGGTTGCAGATCCAAGCGAACCTCTTCCCACACTGGTCACAGCTGAAGGGTTTCTCCCCAGTGTGAACTCTCTGGTGCTTCTTCAGGTTCCCGGCCTCTGAGAAGCATTTCCCGCAGATGTCACAGCAGAAAGGCTTCTCCCCCGTGTGGACTCTTTCATGGGCCTCCAGATTGGATAGGCCGGAGAAAGCCTTGCCGCAGGCTCGGCATATGTAGCTCTTCTTGCGGCGGTCGCTGGCCACAATACTGGCAGCCTGGCTTTTATTGTGGCGAGCCAGAAGGCTTGCTCGATGCTGTGCAGCGTTGGCCGCCTCAAAGCTGGCCAACGCTGCTGTGGATCCCCTGATAGATGGAGTTACTGTGGAGCTCATAGTCCTACTGGTTGAGCTGATACAAGAGATATTTGTTTTATCCCCACTGTGAGTGTTACTGACAGCAGCTGTGGTGGCCGACAGTGTGGTCTGTGCAGAGGGAATGCCGTGCTGTTGCTGAGAGATCCTGTTGCTGTCACGATGCTGCTGCAGCAGCTGAGACTGTGCACTTCTTATCATGACTGGTTTTCTGCTCCATGGAGGATGGGAAAATGGAGCCTTCATCCTCAGAGGTCTGGACACAGAAGTCTCTGCTGACAGTGCTGGGAGTAGAAAAAACAAGGAGTCAGCTGACATTCATTACATAATTTTCTCTGAAGGACTTTTCTGTCCACAGTTTCTATCTATTCTGTTATCCTTCAACGGATACAGTTTCCATGATGCTTCACTGTTGCTTGTCATAGAACACATACAGTACACTTCCATTTGATCAAATGTATCAATCCACACACTTCAAGAGATGCATATGATTCACATCAAGACATGTTCGCTGTATTTTCTCCACTTTTTACAGGTCTTTTTCTTTTTCCTCTGCCACGTTAAGCAAAGCATAATCTCCATAACCAGCCAATCAAATCACGCAAATTAACTGCTCTCTATATCTCACAATATTATTATTAGACATATTATTATAGTTCCTGTTGTCTGCCCATTGCAGAAGCCACCAGTGTTCTTTGCTCTAAACCTGTGGAAGAGCTTGGTCTTCCCACACCACAGAGCATGACCAGCATTTCTTTTTTTTAAAAAGGTCACATATTATGCAAAATGCCCTTTTTCATGGCTTTTAAACATGAATATGTGTCTAGACACCCCCAAAGTTTTAGAAAAGACAATCCTCTCTCTTTTTCTCCTGTTCCATCTATCAGAAAACCTGTGTAAAACACAACATATCAACCAGCCAAGAAGCCAAAGACAAGTCAAACACCTCAACCCTAAAACCAGCCGTCACGCTCTCCAAAAGGCAGCCAACAAACCCACCAACACGCTCAACTGGCCCACTGGGACATGCTGCAGCTCTTCCAAGTTTGTTTTATCTCCAAGCCCTTATGCGGAATTGAGATCACCTTAGAGGGGCAGGACCTGGAGGAAGACCATTAGAAGGAGAGACAGAGACGTAAAACGTAGAGACGTTTTGTTGGAGAAACATGAAGACAACATTTTTCATTGTTTATCTGTTTCCATTGAATGTTTTCAGTTTAGTAGTTAGCAGGTCCTAACAAATTAAAAAGATTAACAGGTAACACGTAACAGAGGGTCGGTACACAGCAACAGATTCACTTCAAAAACTGAAGCTCAGTCAGGATGGATCTGTACCGGCTGTCTGTGGCCCAATTTTAAACTTGGAATCTGTAAGTTTTGCCATTTTTATGTTGTTTATCTAGATTGTTTGTGTTAGCATGTTGCGCAGCTAATGCAGCAGCTAGCTTCTATTGAAGAAAGAGAAATACACTCAAAGTCAAATGTTCTGTGTCATCAAATCCTTCCTCCATACTTGATAAAACTGATTAGTTATAATTGTTTACAGTTTGTAGCTGTTGCCATAACTACACATGTAAGATGATGTCGTAAACTATAACTTGTCCTCCTGTCATACACCTTGATATGATTACTTGACAGTATAATCTAACAGTGAACCTGCTCCTCTGAGTGACCTGCTCGGTCCTGAAGCTCCTGTTTGAGATGTTCCTGCACCAGACTCTCACACTTTGTTAAATTCTAATTTGTACTTCTAATTCTTATTTTATATTGCCCTTTTATCTGCACTGTCCCTTTACTGTTGTAGTGGTGTAAATTTCCCCGCTGTAGGACAAATAAAGGTTTTCTGATTCTGACATGGAAAAAGTTGTGCATATAGAAAGGTAAAAAAACCCTGGTCCGTCTAACATCCAGACTGTCCTGAATGAACTAAATGTAATCGCTAACTACAGGTAGTAAAAACACAACACATTTATCTGGTTCAGAGTCAAACTTTATTACAGTGTTGACTGATGACAGTATGAATTATACAATGTTTTCTGCAGTATTTTGAAAGGCTATCAAACAGATAATCTGCAGCTTTAACAAACATTTCACTGCATAAGAAAGGCAATAACGGTCAGACATGTAAAATATCTAAGTTACTCTGTGAAACATGGACAGACTACAGTCCTCAAAGTAGCTTCTGATACTTCAGATTTTACTCTGCTACATGTAGCTACATGCTAACAGGTTAGCTCTGTATGTCCCCACAGCAGATGCTTTCTTCTTCGCTGGGCTCTGCTCTCGGGCTCGGTCATTTCTCACAAATGTACCTGTAAAGACAAATGTAAAACAGAGAGTATGTTTATAGTTCATACAGTTTATGAATAACTACTGAGCAAACGTGACAAAGAGATATAGATAGCATTATTTACCGAAGGACAAACTTCAGGGAAGTCTGTAATCTTGGTTGCAGGTGTTGTTCGTTTCTCCACAATTTTCAGATCAGATTCCTGCTAGAACATGTGCCCTATGAAGTTTTTGGTTTAGAAACATTTACTTCGGTTATTAATCACGGTAGAAGTGCGCAGCTCTGTGTAGTAGACACAGCTGGTGTCTCCTGTCAAAGTTAAGCAGCTGTGAAGCCGGAGAGTGATTAACAAAACACCTGGAAACTCTGACCAATCAGAGCAGACTGGGCTTAAAGAGGCCGGCACTGAACCAGAAGTCTCAGACAGAGGGTGAATACGGCTACATTCAGGCAGAGAAGAATGAAGGGGTTTTGGAACATTACAACACGTAAACATATTCTAGTATAAACACAAAATACAAAAATGAAACTGATAATATGTGACCATTTTGGGTTTTAAAAGGCCAGATTAGTCCAATCTGTCGTCTGAGGAAGTCCTCATCTAATCAAAAGTCATCAGAAATGTCTCAGTTTCTGACCCATCAAAATCCTGAATTATATGATTCATGCTTTTGCTGTTGCTGTAACAGCCTTACATGATCATTTCTGCACAAAAAAAACAAGCACAAAGACAGCAACACAATAAGCCTTTATAAAAAGGAAAGGAGTCTTACCTTGTGACACAGACGGCTGGATCTGAACAGAGGAGAGACTCTGCCCTCCACTCGTCCTCACTGCTAAGGAAACTGAGCCTTGTGGTGGCACAGGTTGATGTTGTGTTTCAGTCTCTACAATAATAACTCCATCCTTGTCACACTCTGCTGAGTCATCGGTGGTGAAAAGACATGAAGAGCCACTGCAGGCTGACACAGAATCACTATCAGGGGCCCAGCGGGTGAAGAATGTCTCCAGTTCAAACAGAGAGTATTCAGAGCTGAGAGGGTTTTTGTCACTGGATCTCTGCTGTTGTTGTGTTTTGGGGTTGACGGGTGAGTTGGTGTCTGGTACCCTCAGCTGGATTGCCACTTCACTGCTGGGGTCTGGTGTCAACTGAGGTGCTGCAGACTGGGGAGGAGAAAGGGTGGCGAGTGTGAGCAGAAGAGAAGTGCATTTAGACCATGTGTTAATTACTTGTACTGTATCAGGGTACAGGACTGGAGATCAAAACAAATAGACATTTTGTGAAGTATGCATCTTCACTTTCTTGCAGAGCTTTCGATGAGAAAGTAGATGCCACTACCACTGTGCGTTAAGTACAGAGCTGGAGGTGAAGTTAACTTCGGCGATGGTTTGCTAAAAGCAGAAACTACTTATGATATGGTGTTGCAGGTACCTCCTCTTGGCTGACTAGCTTAACTATTCCCTGATGTCAAGAAATAGTGACACTACTCCATAAATTCATGCAAAAGTAACAGAAAGATGCAGAACAGACACATCCACACCAGACATGATGCGAGATGTAAGGAGACTGCTTACATAGATACAGAGTAGTGCAGGGAGAAGGTCCAGCACAGTCCATCACTTGTCAGTGCACTCAAATACAGTATGTGCATGTGAAAATACCATGTAGCATTAATATTAATGTAGCATTAATGTGGCCTTGTGCCAGCTGTTTACCTTGAGAGAGTAGATCAGAGGAATTACATCTCGTTAGAGCTAGGAGATGATTAGCTTAGTTTAGCATAAAGACTGGATGCAGGGGAGAGCAGCCAGCCTCTGTAGAAACAACAATTACACCTACCAACACTTGTAGATTTTACTATTGGAGCATGTATTTTGTTTGTTTATGCCATACACAAACATTGAAATGTGTTTTATGTAGGAGTTAAAGGATATATCCTGATCAAATATAACGCCGAGATTCCTTACTGTGGTAATGGAGGCCAAGTTAATGCCATCCAGAGTTACTAGGTCATTAGAAAATGCGTTGGAGGTGTTTGGGGCCAAGTATAATAACTTTAGTTTTGTCTGTGTTTATCAGAAAGTTGCAGAACATCCACATTTTTATGACCTTAAGGCTGCTTGAAGTTTAGCTAATTGATTGGTTTCATCTGGCCTGATTGATTGATATAATTGGGTATCATCCGCATAACAATGAAAGTTTATGGAGTGGTTCCTTATAATATTGCCTCAAGGAAGCATATATAAAAGGTGAATAGAATAGGTCCAAGTACAGAACCTTGCAGGACTCCAAGACTGACTTTGGTTTGCATGGAGGATTCATCGTTAACACGTACAAATTGAGATTGCTCAGATAAATAGGATTTAAACCAGCTCAGTGTGGTTCCTGCTATGCCAATCAAATGTTCCAGTCTCTGTAGTAGAATCAGAGTCATAGTCAAGTGTCAAAAGCAGCACTGAGGTCTAACAAGACAAGAACAGAGACAAGTCCTTTGTCTGATGCCAATAGAAGGTCATTTTAACTTTCACCAGAGCCGTCTCTGTGCTATGATGAACTCTAAATCCAGACTGAAAAACCTCAAAGAAAGTATTGTTGTTTAAAAATAAATAAATCACACAACTGTTTTGCGACTGCTTTCTCAAGGATTTTAGAGTGAAAGGGAAGTTTAGATATCGGCCTATAGTTGGCTAAAAACTCTGGATCAAGACTGGGCTTTTTAAGAAGAGGTTTTATTACAGCTACTTTAATGAAGAGTAATAAGCTGCTCTGGCATTACGGAGAGCCTTCTTATATGTTTTAAGATTATCTAGCCAGACGAAACAAGATTCTTCCAGCTTGGTGGAACGCCATTTCCTTCCAAGTTCTCGACTTTTGTTTTAGTTTGCGGGTTTTGTCTTGTTTTGCTTGTTAGTTCAGTGTTTACTTACAGTACATTGAGCTCTTTCACCAGAGAAGAGCTCATAAACATCAGAGAATCAACTTTTTTCAACTCTTCAGTGGAATTATTGGACATTCTTGTCAAAGGTGCTCTCACCTGTATTCAGGCAGTAAAACACAGAAGGAAAGGGAAATGGGCCGGCTGACAGCTGTTCCTCCAGAGCGTGGAGGCGAGCGCCCTGTGCACCGATCGAACAGTCTCCGAGTCAGCTGAGTGCATGTTAATGGCCAGTTCGTACTGTAACGGTACGACCAGTACACACGGGGAGAGAGACTCAATAGCACGACTCAGAGACAGCACGATGATGAGGAAGAAAGACTTTACTGAATCTTGGTGGCAAAGTCGATACACGGGTAACCAGAGAGACATACATGCAGGGAAAGTCCAAGGGCAGCGTCGGGTCACAGAAACTGGGTCGATACACGGGTAGGTCCTCAGCGTAGCGGAACAACAGGCAGGGATCAGGCAAAGATGGAGTCAGGTCACGAAAACAGGATCGAGGAAACCAGGGAATCAGGAACTCGGGAAACAGGAACAACGCTGGAACTCTCGACATGAACGAACGAAGATGAACTGGCAACAAGGGACAAACACACAGACTATATACACCAGGAAGTGGGAGGGGATAGCGAGACACAGGTGGAGACACTAACGAACAGAGTGGAGACAGCTGGGGACCAGAAGTAAGAACAACAGACACGAGAGGGAACATGCAGTTCTCGTCGACTGGATGTATTGTAGGTTCTTGTGATTGGTTAGAACCAGGAATGACTATTCGGCTGCATCTAGCCAGTGACGCCACTCCTCCAGAGCCACCTTGATGGCAAGTATTTCTCTGTTCCCGACATCATAGTTTCTCTCCGCTGATGACAGCTTCTTGGAGAGGAATGCACATGGGTGCAGTTTGTTGTCCACCGTGGAACGTTTTGACAGAACTGCCCCTAGTCCTATGTCCGATGCGTCGACCTCTACCAGGAACTGTTGCTGTGGGTCTGGTAGGATTAGGATGGGAGCGGAGGCGAAGCTTCTCTTCAGCCGTTGAAATGCTCTCTCCGCTCCCTCGTTCCAACAGAAACGGACAGCAGGGGACGTTGGGGCATGTAAGGAGGCGGCAACCGTGCTGTAGTTCCTAATGAATCCACGGTAGAAGTTCGAAAACCCCCGAAACCTCTGGACCAATTTCCGATTAGTGGGGGTAGGCCACTGGGTGACCGCACTGACCTCCTCATCCATCTGGATATTGTCCTCTGAGATGATGAAGCCGAAGAACGAGATGGTCTTTACGTGAAATTCACATTTTTCTAAAATTTTTCTATCTTTCACAAATAGCAGGTTGTTAAGCAGCTTCCTTAGTACTTGGCTGACGTGTTGAATATGGGTCTCCTCATCAGGTGAGAAGATGAGGATGTCGTCCAAGTACACAAACACAAAACGGTTAAGCATGTCCCGGAGAACGTCGTTGACCAGTGCCTGCGAAACAGCCGAGGCGTTGGTCAATGCGAAAGGCATGACCAGATACTCATAGTGACCACTGGGGGTATTGAATGCGGTCTTCCATTCGTCCCCCTCCCTCATCCTCACCAAATGATACGCATTGCGCAAGTCCAGTTTGGTGAATATCTTGGCTCCCTTTAATAGTTCAAATGCCGAAGATGTGAGTGGGAGGGGGTACGTTTTTTCTTTCTTATTCAGACCACGATAATTGATGCAGGGTCAGAGGTTCTTGTCCTTCTTCTCCACAAAAAAGAACCCTGCTCCAGCGGGTGAAGAAGAAGGACGAATTATCACGGCCGCCAAGGCTCCCTCTATGTACTCCCTCATGGTCTCCCTTTCAGGAGCGGACAGGGAATACAAATGCCCTTTAGGGGGAGTAGACCCTGGAAGGAGATCAACCGGACAATCATACTCCAGATGAGGCGGTAAGGCTGTGGCCAGAGTCTTATTAAAGACCTCCTTAAGCTCCAGATAACAAGCCGGTACCTTGTCTATCTCCGGAAAGTTCCTCTCCGGACTCTCCCTCTCGAATGAGGTGATCCCTAGATCACACCTCTGGCTGGCCGGAAAACATGTGGTGGAACACGTCTGGTGCCAACCCAGGATCTCTCCGCTGGTCCAGTCAATGTGGGGGTTGTGCTGGACGAGCCATGGGAATCCCATAATTAGCGGGTGTGAAGGAGAATTAAACACGTGGATGCTTATTCTCTCCGAATGTCCGTCTGCCATGACTAGCTGTCCAGGGTAAGTGATGTGGGAGACCTGACAAAGTAGTCGATCATCCAGGACCATGGCCTCCAATACCCCGGGTAGCAGGTGTAAGTCCAAACCCATGCTCCTCGCCAATCCCTCATCCATGAAGCTCTCGTCCGCTCCGGAGTCAATCAGAGCAGGATGAAGGGCTCCTCCTGTCGAGATGAGTCTGGCTGGTGTCAAGATGCGAGAGGATCTTCTCTTGGAGAGAGTTCGGCTCACCAGCATCTGTTCCTCCGGTTTGGTCACCGCATAGAATGGGCTCTGTCTCCGGGGTCTCACTGAACCCTGGATTGAACCTTGATTAAGAGCGGGCCGCCTGTTGTCTCCACGGATTGCGGTTGCTGACAGTCTCTGTTCCCGTTCTCTCTCGCGGAGTCGGTTGTCGATCCGGATGGACATGACGATGAGGGAATCCAAATCAGTCGGCAGGTCCAATGGTGCTAGTTGGTCTTTGATGCGGTCCGATAATCCACCTCTGAAGGGGTCGAATAATGCCTGCTCATTCTAACTGCTGTCAATGTCCGAAACTCAACAGCGTAGTCAGAGGTCTGCCGGTTACCCTGTTGCAGACTAGTGAGTGCGCGGGCCGCCTCTCGACCCGGAGCCGTCTGATCGAAAATTTTCCTTAATGTCTCGGTGAAGGTCCTCAAAGACTGGCAAATGGTGCCCCTCTGGCCCATTCCGCCGTTGCCCATGCTTCAGCCCGTCCGGACAAGTACGAGATTACGTACGCGACCTTGGACCGCTCTGTCGGGAAAAAGGCGGCCTGAAGCTCAAAATGCAGGTCACACTTCGTTAAGAACGCTCTGCAATTATCCAAATCCCCAAAAAACGTTCAGGATGGGAGAGGTGAATCATAGGGTGGGTAGAACTCGGGCTGACCACTGGGGCAGCTGCTGCTAATAGCCCCGTAGTGCTAGGCTCCCATGGTGTAGCAATTGAAGGAAGTAATGCCTGGAGGTGTGTCCCCAGCTGTTGGAGCTGTCTAGTCAGCTGATCCACTTGATGACTGGTGGTATTCTGGAACACCGTCTGACCGTCCGTCAGGGATCGAACTCCTATGCACATAGCTGACAGCTGTTCCTCCATAGTGTGGAGGCGAGTGCCCTGTGCGCCGACTGCTGAACGAACAGTCTCCGAGTCGGCTGAGTGCATGTTAATGGCCAGTTCGTACTGTAACGGTACGACCAGTACACACGGGGAGAGAGACTCAATAGCACGACTCAGAGACAGCACGGTGATGAGGAAGAAAGACATTACTGAATCTTGGTGGCAAAGTCGATACACGGGTAACCAGAGAGACATACATGCAGGGAAAGTCCAAGGGCAGCGTTGGGTCACAGAAACGGGGTCGATACACGAATAGGTCCTCAGCGTAGCGAAACAACAGGCAGGGATCAGGCGAAGACGGAGTCAGGTCACAGAAACAGGATCGAGGAAACCGGGGAATCAGGAATTCGGGAAACAGGAACAACGCTGGAACTCTCGACATGAACGAACAAAGACAAACTGGCAACAAGGGACAAACAACACACAGACTATATACACCAGGAAGTGGGAGGGGATAACGAGACACAGGTGGAGACACTAACGAACAGAGTGGAGACAGCTGGGGACCAGAAGTAAGAACAACAGACACGAGAGGGAACATGTAGTTAACAAAATAAAACAAGAAGTACAAACACAACACAAAACAGCTAACGAACGGGGCGGGACCTGATACACAGAGCTCTCCGGCAAATCGAGAGGTGGAGGAATCTGTTTTAATACTAACAGAGGCTGCTGTAATGATGTGACAGTGATTCTGCATCAATGTTCTCTTGATATGGACACTTTGATTCTTATCTGCAAACCTTTTTACTCCATCCGTGAGTTTGCTTCATCAATACAGCCATGTACCATCCTGCTTCACCTTCCACCGTCATCCCCGTCTCTAAAAAACAACATGGTTCCCCTCAAGGCTGCGTTCTTTCCCCTCTGCTCTTGTCCCTGTACACCAACAGCTGCACCTCCAGTCCGTCAAGCTCCTGAGGTTCACAGACGACACCACCCTCATTGGACTCATCTCTGGTGGGGATGAGTCCGCCTACAGGTGGGAGATTGACCATCTGGTGACTTGGTGCAGTCAGAACAACTTAGTGCTCGACGGTCTAAAAACAGTTAAGATGGTTGTGGGAAAAAAAAAAACTTCCATTTTTTATACAGATACACTATACATAATTTTTCAGTTATTTGTCATATTCTTATTGTATTTCCTTTTTTTTATATCTATATTTCTTGTAAACATTTTTATTTTATAATAGTTTTTACAATAGTTTTTTGTAATATTTCTATTTCTATATATACTTGGCAATAAACCAAATTCTGATTCTGATATTTATAACACATCACTTTCACAGGAGAGTGTTCCCACATGCTTCAAGACAGCACCGTGTCTCATCTAAACAACTACCACCCTGTTGCACTCAGCCCCATTCTGATGAAGTGATTTAGAAACTGGTTCTCTAGCACCTCAAAGACAACACCCCAGCCAGCCTGGACCCAGCAGTCTCCACTCAGCCCTCGCACATCTTCAAACAACACCTGCATCACAATGCTGTTTGTTGATTTCAGCTCAGCGTTCAACACAATCTCCCCCATAAAACTGATTGGCAAATTTAGCACCCTGGGCTTGAGTACTGGAATATCTGCAACTGAATATTGGATTTCTCACAAATAGACAAAAGAAATGTCAGATTGGCAGCCTCACCATCTTTCCTCTACTGCTGAATACCAAAGCACACCACAGTGGTCAGCCCCCTCTTGATCACCACGTACACCCACAACTGCAGCTCCCGACATGGAGAGAACTCTCGATGAGTCTTCATATCGTGAGGAAATTAACAATCTTGCAGAGAATAACAAGGGACACACCTCTGTCTTCATCAGTGGAGCTGAGGTGAACAGTTTTAGGCTACTGGGAATTGAACTGATATGCTTTCATTTTTCAAACATTCCGCTATCCTCAACGCCATTCGATGGAAGACTTTTTCTGGGACCATAGAGAGCCTAGGGAGGTGAGCATGACTTACAATTTATATTGTTTTTGGGTAAACTATTCCTTTAAGGAAACTTACCAAGGTAAAAATTAGCATTGTTGGAGGGTGCATGAGGCCTAAGATCTTTATTGCCAAACGGCTGCTTCTCTATAATTGTTGCGCACATAATAAGAATAAAGAACTTGAAATTGAAATTATATTTGTTTTAATCGTACAAGTTTAAAACACACTTTTGCAGAAAATGGTTTTGCTGCTGTTGTTGTTCACTGCCGTCATGATTTGCAGTCATCTTCAATTTTGCAACTCAGGCACCAACTACAGCATCTTGCAATTAGAATATACCATGTCATATTATGGCTGGAAAATTGCTAATTTTGTTTTTATAATTGTAAAGCTTAGTTGGCTTTAACATTATATCCAACAATACTGGCTGGAGGTTCCTCCTGAGGGTGGCAGTGCAGTCATGCTTGGGGAAGAGTCCAAAATGTAATTCTGTGATAAGCATGTATGTGCTTCAGGAATTTGGTCCAGTATAATTCTATATGGAGGCATACAGACCTTAAAGGTAATCTCTACATATGGTTATTATAGAAAAAAAATACTGTATGAGCTATAGATTGTGTCACAATTTTGTAATGTATGATTTATAATTAAAAAAACAAAATGCGCATGTTGAGTTTTTATAAAGTTTTAATGATTTACATTGCAAACTGTGGACATTAAGCAAAATTTTACAAAATTGTGACACAATAGAAAAAGGCTAGTGTTACATTTACAGTATATGTTTATGCTACAATAGCTTGTATTTACATAATAGTCACAATTCTTGTAGATAAAACAAGGAAAAAAGATGTATCAGAGGTGCTGTATTATTAAGACAAACTGAATGCATTTCCAGAAAAAATGGAACATGATTAAAATACAATAAAAATGCACACAATATTACTGATTGAACATTTCTCCAACGCACAATTCTGTGCTGCACTGTCCAAAATGTCTCATTATCTTAGTGACTGTGAGCTGTTTAGCTTGATTTGTATCTATGACAACAACCAAATAGACCCTGAAACTCTTGAATTACTGTAAATTCTCAAATAATGCACCACGCTCTTATGTACCTCCACAGAGAGATCCAGGCCTTTATACAGGTCAGTTAGCGACCAGAACGACTTACAGGGACTAACTACAGGGACAGTCCTCTGGAGCAGCTCAGGTTTAAGTGTCTTGCTCAGGGGCTCAAAGGTGGCAGCCTGGTGTTGAACTCACAACCTTCCGGGGTTCTATTTGAAAGCCTGACTACTAGACCACCACCCCTTTAACAGACAAAGTAGTGACAGGCCCTTATTTCTAATTTCCCATGTTTTATAAGTAACCTCACCTATCCTATCATATACACTCTGAGTTTGCCTTTTTTAACACATACTGTTTTATTCACTAGCTATTTCCAATTGCTTCCACTTTGGCAGGATATCTTTGTATCGCTGTTAAGCTACTGTCAATGACACCTCAGATGTTTCACATTAAAAGCCTTTGAGCAGCTCAAATGCCCCCCCTGCTCATTGTAGACTTTTAATGTGAAACATCTGTCCAGGATGTGATGAGTTGCATAGACATTAGCTAAACAGTGTTTAAAAAGATGGTGTAGTAGAAGCAACCAGGAATTAATAACTGTAAAAAAAAAAAAAAAACAGTATTGTTTTAATAAAGAGAAAGTGTTCTCAGTGGAGTGGTGTGTGTGACATGACTGTTGTGCTGGAAGTACCGGGGTTGTTTTCAGCCCGCTCTCATGGCAGCGATGTTTACTGTACTCTCACTGACTTGATGTGATTGGCCACCGCAGCGTGACGTCAAGAGCACTATCCCCACTCAAGTGAATGGGAGGACTTGCGTAGCTCCACCTAATTTGGTGTGAATGCAGCCTGGTGTGAATGGATACTATACAAAATTGACCATGTGAGCTATTTTAGAAGCCTACAGGCAATTCCATCCCTCCATAATGTGTTACCATAAACAGACCCAATTACTCAAGACCTTGTTGTGAGTAGTTTCATCTATGAACCATTTTCTTTCTACCGAACTACACCCATCAACCAAATCACCACGCAGAAGGAAAAGTGCATCTATCATTGGATGAGATGTAAACTTTCATGGCGTCCTCCTCAGCTGAGCTGTAAGGTGAGCTAGCTCAGGAGAGCCTCTCCTCCATGAGTAGATGCACGCGTCCTTCTGCGCGGTGATACAGTAGAAAGGAAATAGTTCCTGCATAAAAACTGCTCCAATAAGGTCTTGAGTAACCGGGTCATTATTTCTGGAAAGAGACATTGTTGTTGTGTTTTTAGAATGTATTGTGTAATTTGGTGCTTTGAGCACCACAAGTGAAGTATAATCTAGATCCATTACATTTGAGAGAAAGCAGACATCTCTACAACCGATATCTCCCAAATAGCATTTTTTGATTTGTAAATTTACAGTAATTTGGAGAAATATAGAGATATTTATGTTGTTTGGCACTGTTAAAAGATGGTTGTCCTTTAAGTTATGACTGACGTCTGGGGTAAGAAGATGACTTCCCAGTAGCATATGTTGGCTCCAGGACAGGGAGCTATCTTTCTATTGTCTATAAATCTCAATAGTGATTTGATTTTGAAATGTAAGGCATGTTATTTTTCTTTAGGGGATTTTGGGACGTAATAACAGAGTATGTTGAGGTCTTCTACTAAGATGTCTCTGACTGCATGCCTATACTTTTGGGTGGTGTCTCTTTTGGTGTTTTTTCAGGTTGCTAGGGTCAGAGAACCTCTCGGGGCAGAGTGAGCACTGGTACGGTCTCTCCCCGGTGTGGATGTTCCTGTGGATCTTCAGGTTCCAGAACTGGGAGAATGTTTTGCCACAGATGCTGCAGCCATACGGCCTCTCTCCTGTGTGAGTCCTGAGGTGGGATTCTAAATTTGCCGGGGAGCTGAACCCTTTACCACAGAACCTACAGATGCAAACCCTCTTCCTTGGGATTTTCTGCTGCATATCAGCACTTAAACTGCCCTGACCCTGACCTGGGTTCAGGAACTGTTGGGGGCCCTGTATCTGACCTAAAACCTGAATGGGGCTGGACTCCTCTGACAGATCGATAACTGGAGACTGCTGATGAAAGGACACAGAGGTGTGGAAGCCTCTAGAACTTTCAATAGCCAACCCCCTTCCTGCTGAATTCTCAACATCCAATCCCCTCCCAGAGCTGCCGGGCTCTGCTCCAATGAGTGTGGTGGGCAGGTATGAGAGGGGGGCGCAGTGTGAGGACGGCCCCGGGAGGCTGTCATCATGACAATAACTACCCCCCCCATTAGTCCACAGCGAAGAATGCCCATAGCTGACCTCTGAGAAGCCCCGCCCAGAATCCTGCAGGTCAGACAGCTGATTGGTGGTTTGTGTGATTCCATCAAATGGCAGAACTGCTCTGTAGTCATCGGTGCTTGACTCCACCAGCCCTGGATACAAAGACAAGGACAACAGCTGCTACAGTATTTTCAAAACAACTGCTGAGAAATAGTTTCTTTATGTTTTTAATCTGCTGCCAGGAAAAAAAAGAGGCATTTGGCACATGTCCATCGTTCAGTGTGTGAGAGTTGTTTTTTTTTTGTATTTTTCTTGAGTGGGACTCTTATCTTATTACTAATATTCTGCACATGTTGCAGTTCCAGTTGCTGTTTAAATTTGAAATTGAAGTGGCCATGCTGGGTAAGAGGCATATGCACTTTGTGTTGTATGGAGGGTCAGCAGATCCCACAGGGTGATGTGAGAAGAGTGCTAATCAATGCCTCATAGTGTGATCACTATGGATGTGTCCACTCACCCTCTTGTATGCTGAGGCCTGCCTGGCTCTGAGTCCCTGTCACTGGCTCCATGTCCTCTACCTTCACCAGCACCACATCTGGCTCCACCTCCTCCTGCACACACAATAAAGACAGGAAATGCCTGATGTTACTGCACCACAGACACACAAGATAATTGCACATGGTACAGAGCTTGTGTGCACAGTGTAAATGGCATTGAAAAGAAGCAACGTAATTTAAAACATGATTCTCAGGTTATTTGAAGCCCATTATGACATAACATTTGGTCATACACATTACACTCAACAATGTGACGAGCAGTGAAGGAGGGAGATGGTGTTCAGAGGGAAAAGTTTATAGATATTCAATCGCTGATTTGACCTGGCTTAATACTAGGTGCACTGAAGGTTAATATTTAATTGTCATGTTTGTCGTTTAATTGTTCTTTTTGTGTTGTCTAACTATAGCTTCCAACGGGTTGACTGTTGTTTACGAGCGTAGCGATTATTTGCAAACAAAATTTGATCCTCATTAATGTTTAAATAAACTATTTAACACTGAAACATTCACATACCTACACTTTCTTAATTATATATTTACACACACTGTGCTTTAAAAAGGTGCAACTTGTGATACCCAGCCAAAGTGGCAGAAACGAGAAAGCGACCGGCAGCCTCGCCCCGCCCTCGCAGCTGCCAGGAGGCTGTTTCCCCGGGCGTAGTTAGCTGGAGTTCAGCCTCAGCACAGGGAGCTGCAGACTCCCTGTAGCCGCTGTTACACAGGTCCAGCAGCTGTGACTGCAGGGCTGCTTCTGGTTCTGGCTGAGCTCAAGTCTATTCGCCCGCTGACTGGGGCTCCGGCAGACGGCTCTCTGTTGTTATCTGATGACTGTAAATTGAGATTGAATGGACCCAGTAGTAGAGGTGAAATACTGGCAATTAGTTATTTTGAGGTTTTTTTATGCAATGAGGTAGCGTGCGTATGAAAATGTGGAGGGTTATAGGTATAGGTATGTGGTTAAAAAAGACACTATGATGCTGGGAGTTCTCTGCTAGCCAGAGATTAGGTGTTGAAGAGGGTTATTGCTGTTAGCAGAAAAAGGAAGCAGCTTCAGTTAGCGGCTGCGGCGGCTTGGATTTGACCCCAGCATCGGCACATTCGAGCTAGCTGCTAACAGAAGCACCGTATATCTACTCCCATTACAGGTCATTTATCAGATGCTCTTATCCAGAGCGACTTACAGTGAACTAGCTACAGGGACAGTCCTCTGGAGCAGCTCAGGGTTAAGTGTCTTGCTCAGGAGCACAATGGTGGCAGCCTGGTGTTGAACTCACAACCTTCCGGTGTTCTAGTTGAAAGCCTGACTACCACCTCCCAGCAGTGAAGACGACGAGCAGGGGGTGCAAGTCCTTTTTTTTCCGTTTCTGACACTTTGAATTTTATCCAATAAACCAACTGTAAAACACACGCAGACCATGGCTGTATTATTGACAAGCCCTCAGTTCTACTTTGTTCTCTAGACTATGGCAAACTGGCACGAGAGTGGCAGGCCAGGGCTATTCAGCATGCTAATTTCAGTAGATACTGTATCTCTGTCACACAATGCATAGACATCTGCACTGTTATTTCACATTTTTTATGTTTTAAACAAAAATTCTGGCCATCTTACACATTGCATTTGAGTGCATTGCATCCATCAATGTCAAATATAAATCCTGCACACTCTATATAAACATGCATATACTGTACATAACCACTAGGGGTGTAAATCTTTCGGTACGTCATGATACAATTTTGATTCTCTATTCATCCCCCAACCCTAATAACCACCCACGTCATGTATATCCATTCAATATTTATTCCTTTGCACTATTTGTATTCTTTACAATTTAAAGAAACACCAAATATGTATATAGACAGAGTTGTTTGATTATATTTGCTTTTTATATACACCTATATTTCCACCTTTGTTAACCTTTAGCTCCCTTGTTATCACATCATCATATCTGTCACATAGATTGTCTATTTACTATGTTGTTTATTCTGTACACACGTCATCTATTACAGTGTGTGCGTCCTGGGAGAGGATCCTCCTCAGTCTCTCCCTGAGGTTTAGAACATATTCCCTCTTTAATTGTTGGGTTTCTTTTGTGGAGTTTTTCCTTGTGTGGTGTGAGGGTCTAAGAACAGAGGGGGTCGTATCCTGTACAGTCTGTAAAGCCCACTGAGACTAATGTGGCATTGTGATATTGGGCTATATAAATAAACTTGATTTGATTGCCTTGTTTTTAGCTGTATGTCCATTTATTCCTATCTTCCTGAAATTGTTCTTGAAATGTGTGCAAGTACATTGAGAACAACTTAAAACCAGAGACTTAGTTAGAAAATACTTTACTGTGCTCGGCTGAATTATTGATCAATCTTTTTTCAAAGCAACAATGCAAATCTGATTAGACTTCTTTGAGATTCATTCATGTCAACTTCATAATATAATTTAAAAAAGAGGGTTGTGAAAGACTTTACAGTGGTTTAAGAAGCATATTTTATTCCATAAATCAAATATTGCATACAAAATGTACTATAATTGTACTATAAAATACATGAAATGTGTTACATTTATGACAATGCTCTCGAACATTTACTGGGAGTATATGACACCATTTTCAAATCCAGTGAATACTGGCTAAAACTAAATCCCCCCCCCCCCCAACATATACCCAATGGAAATACACACAGATATATCAGATTTTAATCTCTGATATATAATGGGAGTGGAACCAGTTGTTTCACTATGTTGCACCATGTCCAGTCAGTCAAGGAACCGCTCACCTACTACTGAGTGATGCTTGTTCCATTTTAGACTATTTTATGTGATGGCACGTTTTGAGCCAAAAACTGATTTTGATTGCGATTTGGTTGAGCTCTCACAACGACAGCAGCGTCGCTTCAGAGACTCAACAGCACTTTCTCATCCTGTGTGTGTGACAGTAAAAGTTTAAAATAGCAGCTGAAGAGGGCGTGGTTGTGAAGCCCTGGTGGTTCAGATGAATACCACCATACTGTAATGGCATTGTCCTTGCTTCCTAGGGCAGAGACTTTTGCAGCATGGTCCTTACATAAGGTAACTGCAGAGAACACATAACATACAGTGGTTCACTCTGGTCAACAAGTAAACAGGGCCCCGTTTCCCCAGTTCCCTTGGGCCTGCCACTAGATGAGTAGATACTAGAATGCCAGTCAAAACACTGCAGACCACCGATTGGTCAGGGAGAATAGACACTAGAACAGTCACTTGCGACACACAAAACATCCTGCACAAACTTGCCATTTTTAAATAGGCAAGGTACCGTCAATAGTCACAATTTTCTTATTCACTCAACCCAGAATTCTTTTTTTTTTAAAATGGCAGCCCGAAACAACATCGTACACTACGACGTACAATTGACTAAGTGCAGACGTTCCTGTTTGGTTACAGATGAAATGAGTCGTGTTGAAGATGTCAGACCAGTTCCACGTGGCGGCGCTCTGCTGATCAGCTGAGAATCCTGCCTACACTGAGGGGGAACTATCCAAATCCTGCAGTGGAAATGAGGCTAACTATAGGTGTATGAGCTAAAATAATCTTAGCATTTGGTGATGTTCTATATTTATTTTATTGTAATCCCATGTGCAAATCCAAACCAATTACAATAAAAAACAATAAATTGTATTATTTTTGTATTATTTGAATAAAGTACTTAGTAGGAAATTACGGAGCCTTTTTTTTTTTTTTTTTTTTTTCATTTGTGAGCTGTTTTTATACCCATCAGAGTATTGAGAGACACACTAACACTGTCTGCACATGAACTGTGTTGATACTACTTGAACTGCTTTTTGGGAAAGTATCCACTCCAGCAGAAAAGTTGGTAAATGTGCGTGCAGTATCTTCCTGGGTGAATGATAATACTCAAAAAGTCACTACTAAAAATGTGTCCCCACTGTTCAGTCTGAAACCTTCACTTGAACAGGACATTGATATAGAGAGAATAAAAATAAAATAAGACAAATTCATCATAACTAAATTCTAATTATTTGACCAAAGGCTGCTTCACGTCAGCATTTTGGTTGAGAGACTAGATATCTTAATATTTCTCTTTGAAAACAGTCACATTTAAAACATGTTTCTTGCAAACTTCAGTTTGAACCATTTAGAAATCTGTTCATAAAGTTTTAAGAAGGTGCTTTGCACAATTTATTTTAATTCTGTTGAACAGAGATACTTTTTTTACTGCCAACATCAGTCTTTGCTGGATTATTACATTTTACAGTAGACTTCTGGTCTGTTCCCACGTCTCCTCTTCAGTAGAAATTTCAGGGTGGCTCTTTTGCTGGTGTGTTTTCAGGTTTCTTATCCAGGCGAATCCCCTACCACACATCCCACAGCTGTATGGTTTCTCTCCTGTGTGAACCCTCTGGTGTTTCCTCAGGTTCCCGGCCTCGGAGAACATCTTACCACACGTGGAGCAACTGAAAGGCTTCTCCCCTGTGTGGACGCGTTGGTGGATCTCCACCTTTTTGGGACGGTTAAAAGCCTTGCCGCAGTAGCTGCAAACAAACAGTCTTTCCTTGGTGCCTGTTCGATGGTGCACTTTGCTGCTGTCACTGAAGGGCTGGGACAGGGGGAAACTGGGGCTGTAACGAATCCAGCCGTTAATACTGGAGGAGGTTGATGGGAAATCAGCCGCTGCCATAGAGTATGAACAAGACGGCTTCCTCCCTTCCACTTCCACCCCAGAGTGCTCGTCAAACAACTCCTCAACCAACACGTTCGCACTTTTATTGTTGTCACACAACACGTCAAATTGGGAGTCATTGCTGCCGTCATCAATATACTGGTGTGGGTTTATTGTTTCCTGCAGTGAGTCTCTGCCCTCAACAGAGGCACTGAGATCACATTTAAGGAGAGGAGAGGAGTCACTGACCTCCACTCCTCTGCTGCTGCTGCCGGTATGCCTTGTCCTGCTGCTCTGGATCTGGGACCGGGACTGTCTGGAAGAAGACTGAGTGTCCTGCTGCCCTGCAGGTCCACACTCCACCACTCCTTTAGAGAGAAGACAGGGGGCAGAGAATGAAGAAAAAAACTGAATAGTTCATACTTTAGTCTCTTGATACAGACTACATTTCTTACACACAAAATATATATGCTTTGTATTATTGATTAATCATCAACAGTCATCACTCATTAATAGCTTGCTATGGTTAATTCATCATAATATACATTTCCAAAGCACTAACTCAACTCAATTTCTGTTTTTAACAGAAATACTGTTGTCATTCACCAATTCTTTGTAGTCATTTCTATTTAGCCATTTCTTCAATCGCTGTCAGTTTACCATCTATAAACCTCAACACTTCCTGCAGCTGTTTTACTTTAAAAGCCTATTAACAGCTCAAAAGGAGATAATCCCTGACCTTCTTGGCAGGTGTGTTTTTGTGCAAGAACGACAACCAGAGGGCAGCAAAGTGGTCTCAAATATAAGCTTCTTTTTAAATAAAAGGCACAGTTCTCTCTGCAGTTGAGGTAAATAAAGGCCTGCCACAGTTTGAGGATTTAGGGTAAACCAAACTTGCTCAACAGTTTGTTCCATGCTACAGACAGTGGGTCAGTACTGGAAAAGTCTTGATTTCTAATACTCAGCCTTACACACATTGTAATCTTCTATACACATGCAACAACACTGCCTTTCTGTACTCACCATCATCTCCTATAAGCGGCACGTCTTCCTCGGTTTCTTCAGCTCGTGACAAGTTTGCCTCTACCTTCTCCTCCTTCACCATTACCGCCTCTGGCTCCACCAGCTCCATGTCTGGAGACTGCACAACAAGGCAGGTTTGTCACTCAGCCAGCAAAAGTCAGTTTCATATTCATGTAGCTACAGTACATGCACTCACCCAGAACAGCTAACTAGCACCAACAGAACCCCTCTGCTTACAGACAACTTACAGGTTACCTTTCTAAGTATCATTGCTCAGCAGCCAGTCTGTCCCAGCCTTGTGTGTTTGTTCCCAGAGCTCTGATTTTCAACATCTATTCGTGTCTACACAAATCACCTTGACTCCCTTGTGGAGTGCTTACCTTACTCTGGATGCTGTCAGAATGGATCGGCCTGCTACTTGCGTCCCCTGCAGCAGCTCTGCCCGACCACAGAGCCACATCCATCCGTCGCTCGAACACACCACCTACACAAAAACAAGAAACGTTTCTTCTTAGAAACACTGACAGTGTACATTTCAATGGCCAGTTGTCGTCACTACAGTGGAAGCAAAGATGGAAAAATACACAAGAGTATGTCTATCGCCCATCATAACACAGTGGTCTTTAAACAAGTATCCAAAGAAAGCCAAGCATATTGTTGCTTAGGAATGTTTATTAATATTTGAAATCAACCGTTTGTGAATAAGTTCACCAGAACAACTTTAGAAGTTGCTGATATTGTGCAACTGTCAGAAATGTTTTAAGGCATTTCTTGATTGTGTTTTTTTGTCGAGAACAATTAAAAAGGATACAATGTTAAAGTTAACATACAATATAACAATTGTGTGTGAATTAGGCAGAGAGCAACCATTTCAGTTTCATGTCTTCTCAAAGACACATATCAGGGTACAGACCAAAGATACAGCCTTTTAGGCCTATGCCAGCCTTACATTAAACAACTTTCACAGCAAGTTCGCCGTCGCAGACTCATTTCTAATGTCACAAGAGTTTTGCTAGAGTTTCCGCGTGCTCCTGTGACATCGGTGTTTTAGTGTAAGATGGTCATGAAACTCAGTCAGAGCTGTCTTAAGTCTGTCTTTTTCTCGTAAGTTCAATGATGTGAACACTCAACTAGCAATAAGTGCACTCTCTCCAGCAGCAAACAGGAAGCAACAAACTGGATAGACAGTAAACACGAGGGGACTCCATGGAGGCGCAAGGACTTGAAGTCGCAGTCACTCCCCTCGTCTCAAACATACGCGTGTTTTGATTTATATGATTCAAGCTAAGCTTTTATTAAGATGAAATGTACTGTTAGCTTGTAGCTAATTTTTTCTTCTTGTAAAATTCCACCAGGAGCAGAACGGGAAATAATCTCAAAAGGAATCAAGTTGTAGTATTTTAACTAGTGACCCTGCAAGATCCCCAGTCTTCGCACAATCATAAAGTCTGTGATCAAAAACTCTGTGACTTATGACACTTTGGGCCTCGTTCAGCAACAATCTTTAAAATTTCTCCTAGATTTTTCTCTTAATTTTCTGTTAACCCTCTGACACCCGTGGGATTGCCGGCGGCCCCTGCTGACTTTACGGTCTTTAAAAAGGCTGGAGCTGGCTCATTTTTGAAGCTACAATGGAGATATATGCATCATATGAAACTCAAAAAAAAGGTTATGCTAGCTTGTCGCGAAGAACACTAAACAATGCTCCAAAATTAGGCTAAAATGTTGGCAGTGGAAAAACTGGCATGGCAATATTCACAGGGTTCCCTTGACCTCTCACCTCAAGATATATGAATGAAAATGGGTTCTATGGATACCCACAAGTCTCCCCTTAACAGGCAAGCCCACTTTATGTTAATCACAAGGCCATGGCTTTGTCTTTTTAAATGCTCAAATTTTGGTTTGGCAGCTTATGAAACCATAATTATGCGTTCTTTGTGCTGTTGGTAGTGCATCCCACCACACAGCAGCTTTTAGGCATTTATCTGTTGTTTGGTAGCAGACGAAAAATGACACAGAGGCACCGTCACATTACACAAAGTCAATGGAGAGCAATGAATTGTTTCTCCCTTTGGTGTGGGCAGGACTGTGCTCCGTCTTTTTAATTTTTTCTTTTCTCAATCATACAGGCCTTGTTTTCGACAAATTCAGTGTTTTCATCTCCCTGACATTTGGACATTGTTCGGTTAGCTCTTGGTTTGTTTTAACTGCATACTTTTCAAATACGGGACGAGACATGAGGGAAGGTGCTGTGAATATAGCAGCCTGTGTTCAGGTATTCAATGTGCCCTTATCCTGTGATAAAAAAAAAAAAAAAAGAAGAAAGAATACAAACTTAAAAAAAAATATTAAGTTTTCTTCACAGAAATGTTTGAAATACTGATATATCGGCCATCTGTATATAAAAAAAGCTATCTTACACCCCTTAAAAATCACGAAGGCCTTGCGACCCCCATTACTCATATTATGTTTAAATTGTTGCTTAATATATACAGATATATTTGTAGCCTGAGTCACATGGCTTTCTTTGTCTTTTATGTGGAAACTGTTAGTGTATGACTAAGTATGTAGCTTGTAACGTATCGTCATCTTAGAACTACTTTTACAGTTTGAATTTATAGTGAGCATTTTAAAATATAAAAAGGCTTTCAAAAAACAGTTAAGGTGAAAAGACTTTTAAAACTGGTTTAAAAGTGAACATTTTTCACCGACTAGACATGTCACGTGCTGTGCCGAGGCTTCAGATCATGTTTTGGAGTAATCCAGTTTCTTTGAAGCGCATATCGAGGCTTGTACTGTTTTAGAGAAATGGCGTACTTGATGACATCCGATACCACGCAACTGGTTCAGATGGGTTAAACCACTGAACACTAATATCACCCTGGCAGCCATTCATTATATGATAATAATGTCATTATAATGATACAATGTTTGCCCAAATAATTGATTTTACATATTAGATACATTACTCTTATGACAATTACCGTTCCATTATACATTTATGTTATACAACCCTAGTATATTTATTAGAAAATAGATACTATATTGATATAAATGGATTACATGGAAATTGATATTTTTTCCCATTGTTTACAGTTATTCCCAAGCATTTACTGCCACAATATATCAGCGATCACATGATTGAGGGATGATATCTGCCCGTTTTACACCCTTTCACCAAATATTAGGCTATTTCTAATATTAGCACAATATAAAAGGATGAAATATTTCACTATTGCAAATCCCAGTGAAATATGGTCTAAATGTGAACATTCAATCAACGTCTTCAAATAGTTGGTGAAAAAACATTCAATTTTAAACGTCTTTTCACCGTAAAATGCTCACTGGGGTAAACAAGCCACATTTTGGACAAATTTGAAGTTTAGCGGAATATTGTGGACCATATTTATGACACATTTAAGGTGTAGGGTGTAAATAAAGCGGCAAGCTTTGGGACGAACTTCCCTCTCTCTGGCAGAAACAGGAACTGTGGTAAATGTTCATAACCATGGTTACGTATCAGCATCTCCCAGAAGAAAAATAATAAATAATAAAACTCCAAATTCTTCAGTGGCATGTCTGCCACTTTGTAAACTTCTTCTCGTTTTTAACTCTGATGTTTATGAGCTGCTTGGTTTTTGCAACAGTATCTCTAAATACAGAAAACTGCACAATCAAAAGAACACATGTTTTATAGACTAGACACAGGTATATTTGATCCTGAGTAAAAGATAAAAAATACAATGAAACATTTTAGTTGTTCACATCTGTATGACAATATTACATGTCTATGTAAGTTTGCACAGTTGACTAGTAAATGTTTGTTTAGCATTGCACGTCGTCAGTTCGGGCAGCTGGTTCAGTCAGGGTCGATGCAGACTGCTGTTGGAGGGTTTGATATCCCACTTCCACTCCCTGCTAATTGGTTTGGAATGGCTCTTAACATGGTGGACCCTCCCGGAGAACGGAGTGAAAGTGTGGAAGTCAGTTCACTGTGAAGTACAGCGAAGCGATACGAGCCACATTTGGTTGCATTTGAAGTATATCAGCTGGTTTAACTACTATGCAACACACGTATTCCACCCAAAAAGTAGTTATCAGTATAAATGAACTGAATGTTGTTGGCTGGCTCAGCACTTAACGTTATGAGTTTGTTCCACTTGGCCGAATCATGTTTTAACCTTATTAAAAAAAGTGTTATTTGAATGAAAAGACTGACATGGTTTTATTCTTAAGTGATGCACTCCGGCGGTATTATTGTCATACCGGTGGATGGCGAGGAGTCTCGGAGCCTGTCGCTGGTGTTTATCTGCACCTTTGATCGACTGCTGTTCATGGCGCTCTCCCGGAGCCTTCTCTCAGCGTTTCCCCGCGCCATCTTCAGCTCCAGCAGATGCAGCTTTCTCTTCAGGGCTTTATTCTCTCTCTGACACTGCGACATCTGTAAACTCACCACAGCATAGTCGTCGTCCACCAGCTTACAGATTTCCGCCACCGCTGCATTAGCCAGGACCTCCATGATGGAGGCCAGCTGTGTCTGGAAGGCCAGACGGCTGGACATTCTCCCGACACTCAGTGGCCGTCTGACGTTTAAAAAAACCGAAATGTTTCACTCCTCTTTCAGAATTAGGAGATGTTGGAGGTTGTGTCACACCATAACAGCTGTAGTGAGGATTAAACGTGTTTTAATGTTGAGCTGGTAAAAAAAGAAAAGAAAGGTAAGCCAAAGTAGCTTATCCTGTACGCAAGCTCCGACCGCAAAGATGTGAAAAAGACGCTAACATGTGACATCATTTCCGGCTTTAGAAATACTCTTCCTCTTTGGGGTTTTACGGCAGCCAGCATTGCTGCCACCTTCCGGAACTAGTCAATTACTGTCATTCTAATTTTTAACAAGACCAGTGTCTCTCAAGAAGTCAAACAGCCACCACCACCCCCATTTTCCTTTACCTCCATAATCTAGAATACTTCTTAATGGCGTTTATGTTATTTCCCCTCATTTCAGTGAACGTCCCTGCTCTTTCTGCCGCAGAGCTTCCCTCCTACTTGACACACGTAGACGCGTACCTGTCTGGCTGCTCGCTCTTCTCCCATAACTTCCTTCATCCCTCCCCCTAGATGACCAGTGTGCTGCTCAGACTGACGGGTGCCACTCATTCTGGCCACTCTACCGGCCCCTGCTGTACGGTCCACTCTGCTGTGTAGAAATAAAAGTGTCTCGCTTTCTTCTTTTATGTTGTGACTTTTGCCGACAACGAGTCAAATTCAAAATGTTGCCATATTGACATACAGTATTACCAAAAGGATTGTGCGAATATTTATTACAACAAACATCGTTACATATACATGTTGAACATACCGTTGTGTTTATATACATTTTGAATAGCAGAATTATATACATTTAAAAAAGTTAAGTCAATTTACAGTTTTCACAATAAATGCACTTAAGGAAAATTAGTATAATATAAAGTAAAGATAGACAGTAGAATAAAATCAATTACAATTAAATATATAAAAATGTACATTCAAAAGCCAAATGAAACGTAATAAAACGTTATTTATTAAATATAATGTAAAAAAACCCCAGATCAAATAAAATATATGATAATATAGTATATACTACACATGACAACATTTAATTGAAAACATAAAATGCAACCAATGAAAGTAAACAAAAAGGTGACGTGAAAAAAATACAGTACAACAATGTCAAATCAAACAAAATAATAAATACATTTAAAAAAAAAGTTAAAATATGTCAATTTACAGTTTTTACATTAAATGTAGTGAAGGACAATAAATGTACCACAAAGTTTAACAAAATAAACAGCAAAAAAGTCAAGAATGACTATTATATAAAAATGTACATTTAAAAGAAAAAGGATACTATAGAAAGGGTAAATAATAGATCAAATAAAATCGAAAATAGAATATATGCATCCAATGAAAGTTAATACAAAGGTGACATGAAAAACTATAAAATAGAGAATAACAATGCAAAATAAAACAAAAACATTAAAATATAAATACATCTTATATATAATTTAATCTCTTGTTTTTATACATGATGTCAATGTCAAATCAATCTAAATAATAAATATATATAATATATAAGAATAAGTTAAAATAAGTTTTCACAAAAAACATAATAAAGTATAATTAATATAACATTAACAAGAAGTAATAATATAACAATAACAATATAATATAATACAAGAAAATAGATGTTTTTCTTAATAGAATAGAAAATACTACATGTTATATAATGAAATTGAATACAAAAACCTAAAATATATCCAATAAAAGTAAATACAAATGTGATGTGAAAAACTATATTATTAATGATATATTATTACGTCTTGTGAATTTTCCTTTGGCTTTTGAATGTACATTTTGATGTATTATTTAATTGTAATAGATTTTTTTCTACTGTTTTTTTTTCTACTTTATAGTATATTTATTGTGCTTCATTGCATTTATTGTGAAAACTGTAAATTGACTTATTTTAACTTTGAACTTTTATGTATTTAATTATTCAGTTTGATTTTACATGGGGTTGCATGGAGAAACCCAAAGAAGCCATGCGATGAGAGGAAACGAGGAAATGTGTTTTTAGAGAAATGTTGATGGGTTTTGATCTTTGATGGAGTTTGTGTCTGCACACGTGCATTGTGCTAATTCTAATAAAGGCACACAGTTATCACTGACAGAACAACAGCAGCCTGATACCTGTTCAACAAACACCTGCCTTCTGTATTTATACTGTGTACTGTGTCTTGCTTAGAGGCACAGGAACCATTTCTATTGACGAGCATCTGTGTTCATTGTACATCTAAACAACAAGACGGGCCACAATCTTTATTTATTTATTTATTAGAAATATTTTTCTTTTCATGATCTATTATTTCTCACATTAACTTGTATTATGGAAACCATTAATTCAGAGAGCGCAGGAGAGTTTGTCTGTCAGCAAGAAACACTTTTTGACATTTATCGTCATTTCCAAGTACAATGGGAGCCAGAGCCTTCAGCTATCAAGCTCCTCTACTGTGGAACCAGCTCCCAGTGTGTGTTCGGGAGGCAGACACCCTCTCCACATTTAAGAGCAGGTTAAAGACTTTCCTCTTTGATAAAGCTTATAGTTAGGGCTGGCTCAGGTTTGCCCTGGACTAGCCCCTAGTTACGCTGCTATAGGCTTAGACTGTCGGGGGACTCACTCCTCTCCTCTCTTCCCTATCTTTCTAGTTCTCCTCCTCTCCCTTTCTATTGATATGCATTCATGTCCCTTAAATGCATGTTACTAAGTCACCATCCGGGGCATCATCCCCGGAGTTTCTGTGTCCCTCATCTGGCAGGTTGCCACTATTAAAGATTACTTCTGGACCGCGAATCGCGGCTTCACCTGTTGCCCTGGTCCTGCCTGACACCAGGAAGCCTTGACATCCCCCTGGATCCATCTTTTTTATATACCATCGTATCATGTTTTCTGTCACATAGATTGTCCATGCTGTATTTTTAACTGTGTTGTTTGTTCTGTACACA
>CALSCE010003134.1:2374539-2388633 GCA_943593645.1 Bovichtus variegatus
CTTCGACAGACAGACAGACAGTCCGTCTTCGACAGACAGACAGACAGACGGGGTATCAGGAACACGGGATCAATGCTGGAACTCTTGACATGAAAGTACAAAGACGAACTGGCAACAAGGGACAAACACACAGACTATATACACCAGGAAGTGGGAGGGGATAACAAGACACAGGTGGAGACACTAATGAACAGAGTGGAGACAGGAACTAGAAACAGACACAAGAGGGAACATAGTTAACAAAATAAAACAGGAAGTACAAACACAAAACATCTAATGAACGGGACGGGACCTGATAGTACTTTACTCGGGACACATGGAAAGTGGGATGCACAGTCATGGAACGTGGCAGCTGCAGTCTCACTGCCACGGGGTTGATGACCCTGGACACCGGAAATGGGCCTACAAAACGTGGAGCCAATTTACGCAACTCCACCCGCAGAGGAAGGTCCTTGGTGGACAACCACACCCTTTGTCCCGGAGCATACGTAGGTGCGGGGACTCTCCTCCTATCGGCCGTCCTCTTGTGGTTGGTGGCGCTGCGGAGGAGCGTCTGCCTGGCCCGACTCCACATCCGGTGACAACGGCGAACCGTGGCTTGGGCTGAGGGCACACTGGATTCCGCCTCCTGGTCTGGAAACAGCGGCGGTTGGTACCCATATGCACACTGGAAGGGAGCTAAGCCAGTAGAGGAGACAGGTAGGGTGTTGTGGGCATACTCTACCCATATTAGGTTTATTCCGGGTTGTTGGGTTCTGGGAGATAAGACACCGTAGGCACGTCTCCAGCTCCTGGTTCATCCTCTCCGACTGTCCGTTCGACTGGGGGTGATAACTCGAAGTCAGACTGACCTTGGCCCCCCAACAGCTCACAAAACTCCTTCCAGAAACGCGAAATGAATTGGGCACCTCGATCAGACACAATGTCCTTTGGAAACCCATGAATCCGGAATATAAGCGAGGACCACCTCCGCCGTCTCTTTCGCTGAAGGAAGTTTAGATAGCGAAATGAAATGTGCCATTTTGCTGAACCTATCCACCACCGTCAGGATGGTAGTTTTGCCCTCCGACATGGGCAGTCCGGTGACGAAATCCATCGAAATCTGTGCCCAGGGACGATGTGGCACTTGTAATGGCCGTAGTATGCCTGACGGCAGTTGGTGAGACAACTTGTTGCGTGCACATACTGGGCAGGCACCCACGTATTCCTTGAGCATCCTCTCCATGGAAGGCCGGCAGAAGCGTTGCCGGATGACGAATAACGTTCTCCAGGATGGCAGGAAACAAGGGAAGTGTGAGCCCAGTGGATCTTCAGACACAAATGCTCAGGAACAAACAAACGGTTGTTGGCAACCCCCTCAGGCACTTGAATATCCTTGATGGCCCTTTTTACCTCCTCAATTCCCCAGGTTACTGCTCCTATCGCCCGAGAAGGAGGCAGTACGAATGACGGAGGTCTGGGGTTGGGGTCGGCATCGGGATCAAAAAGGCAGGACAATGAGTCAGCCTTAATGTTCTTCGACCCCGGCCGATAGGTCAGGGTGAAAATCGAACCGGGTAAAAAACAAGGCCCAACAGGCCTGCCGGGAATTCAGTCTTTTGGCTGACTGAATATATTGAAGGTTCTTGTGGTCAGTAAGGACCAGGAACGGATGCTCGGCTGCCTCCAACCAGTGTCGCCACTCCTCAAGCGCCACCTTGATGGAGAGTAGCCCCCTATTGCCAACATCGTAGTTCCTCTCCGCTGGTGATAGTTTCTTGGACAGAAATGCACAAGGGTGCAGTTTGTTGTCCAAAACGGAACGTTGGGAAAGGACCGCCCCCAGTCCTATATCCGAAGCGTCAACCTCCACCAGGAATTGTCGCTGAGGGTCAGGTAGGGTCAGGCGATAACGGAGTCAAGTCACGGAAACAGGATCGAAGAAGCCGGGGAATCAGGATCACGGGATAAATGCTGGAACTCGACATGAATGTATGAAGACAAACTGGCAACAAGGGACAAACAACACACAGACTATATACACCAGGAAGTGGGAGGGGATAACAAGACACAGGTGGAGACACTAACGAACAGAGTGGAGACACTAATGAACAGAGTGGAGACAGCTGGGGACAGGAACTAGAAACAACAGACACAAGAGGGAACATACAGTTAACAAAATAAAACAGGAAGTACAAACACAAAACATCTAACGAACGGGACGGGACCTGATAATTACTTCTGTGACCAATCAGCTGATGGCAGGTGATAAAGCTTCTATTTGTTAAATTAAGACCGTAAAATGCAGCAGAAAGCTCCAAAAACTAGTTCGAGTTTAGATTATTTTGTTCCATAATCTTGGCATGAGTGGTTGTTTATGGCCACACCATTCGTGATTTCTGTGTCTTTCGCTCCTTCTTTTTTCTCTTCACTTCATTGAACGGACACACATTCAGCAGGTTTGTTGCTCACTCCCATGGAAGTATGAAGAGTTTCCATACTTTTAACTTTTTGTTTAAACAAACAAAGCCATCAGACGTTGTCCAATCAGTCACAAACTGTTTTCTTCGTTCCACTCAATTCCATGCCAGTAATCAGTTGTTGCTAAGTTTCCCATGGTCAGCCTCGGCCTTTACTATACACCACCTAGTGCTCATAGGAGTCATTTACGTGTCTGCTACACATACTATACACCACCTAGTGTTCATAGGAGTTACACATACTATACACAACGCTCATAGGAGTCATATACGCGTCTCTTACACATACTATACACCACCTAGTGCTCATAGGAGTCATATACACGTCTGCTACACATGCTATACACCACCTAGTGCTCATAGGAGTCATATACGCGTCTCTTACACATACTATACACCACCTAGTACTTGTAGGAGTCATATACCTGGCTCCTACCCATACTATATAACACAAAGATGGTTTTATTCAAGTTTCTCACCAAAACCTAGATTTTACAAGATTACATTTAAACACATCATGAAATTGTCATTATCAGGATAAAGGGACAGGCCAGATGAAAAGCAATATAAAAAAGGCCGGCAAACATATTAAGTAAAAGAGGCAAACACACTTGTAATAAAAAATAAGATAAGTAAGCTAACATTAAATAAATAAGGCAAACAGACGTGTAATAATATAAAATAAGAAAACAACCATAGTAGAAATAAGTAGCAGCTTAATAAAGTAAGAGAACTAGCAGCTAGTAATAACAATAATAAACATAGTGAATATTTCACATGAGCAGTGTGATTAAACAATGGTATTTTTTCAGTCAGTAATCCCTAAAAGCTATAACCTTTATTTTACCCGGATTCATTTTGTTCTCGTTGTGTAAGCACAGTAAATGTATGTGTTGTTTCACTTATTTACAGAAGATTAAACAATCACTCAAAGTCTTTAAGCTTACTCGAGAAAATAAATCTTCAAAACGTGTGGTCGAGTCTTCCCTTATGCAACCACACCTCTAATCAGCTGTCCTGCTCCTTATACCTGCTCAACACATCCAGAGGGGCAGAGACCGAAAAAGTGGCTGATGGTATGCTGCTATATTTCAGTGGCATACTCTGTTTCCTAATGGCAGGTGCCACTTGAAAGTGGGATGCAACTGTGATACTGTCACACCAGTAACATCCCCTGATGCATATTTACCATCAATGTATTTTTTTCTGTTTTAATTAACCAAGTTGTGCAACATAGCGCCGTAAATAAGTTCCTCTAGTCTAATATGGATGTTGTCCAATCTGACGAATCAATATCAGAAATTTTTTTTTTTTTACACAGTGGAACATAGACTCTGCATTGAACCCATCCTAGTGTTCGGAGCAGTGATGGAAAGTGAAGTATTGCACTGTTGAATAATTGCACATGTATTACTTCTAGCATGTTTAGCATGTAGCCTACTTGTTGCTATCATTGTGGCATTAGCCGTTTTCTACTGACAGATATGATAGACGGGGAATTTTCTCATTATGATCTATCTTCGGATAGTTGTCACGACCACAGACATGGGGAAGGAAGACTCAAATGCACGACGCCAGAAACTGAGGTGGAGTGTAAAGCAAACTTCTTTACGAGTACAGTAACAGTACAAACTCAAAATACTCACTAATAGATTTACAACAAATCTTGTGATAAGGCAGGTTCATGACACACGGACATAACAAGAGGAACTGACACAAGACAAGGTGAGACAGGACTATTTAACATGAGGGGAGGGGGCACAGGTGGAAACAATCAGGGGCGGGGCAGACGCTAACTTAACGTTGGATGTTACAGATTTACAGATTGCCTCATTGACTTCATCAGGTTCCCTGTTAGCATTGGGTTTAAACCGTGAGGGATTATAACTAAATACATTTACTAAATTATACTAAATACAAATTAAAAAATACTTTTCATGTTACTTTTTACTTCTACTGCACTACATCTCAGTGGGAAATATTTTGAAAACATTGTACTCTTTACATTTATCTGACACTTTAAGTTCCTCTCTCATTTACAAATTCAGATTTTTGCATACAAAAGAGTTTATAAAATGTGTTTTATATGTTATAAATAAACAGTATATACAAGTACAGCTGAAACGATTAGTTGATTGACTTAGAATTAATACATTTGATCGTTTGAGGGTTTTTTTTCATATAAAAACATTTCATGGTTCCATCTTCATAAAAGTGAGGATTTCCTTATCATTTAATTTCTTTATCTTTTTATGATTTTGAGGTTTGGCTGTTAGTTGTGAAGGTGTCACGAGTTTCAGTTACAGATTATTACATAATGAAAATAATAATTAGTTTAAAATGAGCTCCAGCTCAACGAACTACAACAGTAGTTTGTTTTTCTTCTTTATATTAATGCATGAGTAATAATAATGGATTTATATAATATATAATAGTATGTGTTGGCACACATATTTATGTACTACTATGTTATTTATCCCTTAATTTTGTTATCTTACAACCAATTGTAACTTTATCTATCATTGTCTTTCCATCTTATTATTATTTATCTTATTTGATCTCTTTGTGCTGTTACATGTGACCAGTGCATGTGAAGCTACATATAAGAAATAAAACTAAAACCTTTTTAAATATTAGTATAAGTTGTTTATCTGCCGTTCATGAGACCTCATCGAACCGGCCTCACAGGAGCACAAACACGGCTGTGTTTTCAGTGGTAACCGTGGCGACACAATGTCATCCCATGATGCAGTGCGTGCTAATTGGCCTGTTAGTGAAGCTGGTTGGAGCCTCCAGAGTGTCCGAGTGTCCACACAGACACCTCGTGTTGGGTTGCAGCTCCGCCGGGACTCATTACTGTCAGAGGATACAGAAACTCTCTGTCCACCAGCACACTCACTACACCTGAGACCTGCAGAGGACAGGAAGTCTTCACTGGCCTGTAATGTGGGGGTCAGGGGCCTGGTGTCAGGAGTCAGGGGCCTGGTGTCAGGGGTCAGGGGCCAGGGGCCTCTGAAATAAAACACAAAACAAACACAATCACAAAGAGACGCTAAATGACTGAAAATACACAAACAGCTACAAAAACACAAAACGACAACAAGGACTAATAAATAGATGATCACCATAAAAGGATGCAAAATGAGTACAAATAGATGCAAAGCGATCACAAGCAGGTGAAAAACAAACAAAAACAGATGCAAAAACAGGGATGCAAAATGACCACATAGAAATGTAAATTGGCAAAAAATAGATGCAAAACGACTAACAGTCGATGGAAAAAAAACACAGAGATGCAAAATGACCACAAGAACAACTACTACAACCACAGAGATGCTACTCGGCTTGTGAGGCTCGAAGTTCAGCGAGCTTGGAAACAGCCTCAGGTCCAGTGTATAACAGGCGCAGGTGGGAAGTTGTGAGCCGCCAACCTACGAACATTTTCTATCATTTATCAGCATTTCAAGATTTTTTTCGATTTTTCAGCACTTCCTCTCAGGTTTTTATTAATGCACATTTTTTATTGATAAGCTAAAGGTAATACATAAATGGTATGAATAAATAGCAAAAAAATTATGCATAAATTGAAGAAATAAATAGATAATAGTAATAAATAAATAGTAAAAATAAATAACTAAAAGTGATGCATAAATGGTATAAATAAAGATTTTATTCAAAGTATTTAAAAACATTAGAAAATATATGACAGTATTACATTCATTACATTACAATATAATAAAAAGCAGAGTTTCTCCTGCACGCTGTTCGACTGCCGGTAATGTTTGCTCCGTTTGTTTCTCTGAGAACTTAAGATCCACACGTCCTAGGACTAAAATCCTTCATCCGCTTCAAATATAGAGTTAAAAAGCACCAAGATGTAAAAATGTGTCTTAAAACTGGATAAAAAGTCAGTTTATGAAGCTTCTGGCAGACAAACACAAGCTAACACTGCTCAAAGGGGAGACGATGAGACATATAGAACACAACTCTACATATAGAACACAACTCCACATATAGAACACAGCTCTACATATAGAACACAGCTCTACCTTTAGAACACAGCTCTACATAAAGAACACAGCTCTACATATAGAACACAACTCTACATATGAGATAAGATAAGATAAAATAGAACTTTATTTATCCCGAGGGAAATTGTTTTGCAACAGTTGCAATACACAGTAGGAAACAGTATAACAATTCTAAAATGTAAAAATAGTGCAATACATTTTACAAAATATATATCTAACAAGATGTAAACATAAGATGAGCTAAGATGGGGTAAGGTGCAATATTCAACAAGGTGAGGTAAGGTGCGGTATTTAGCAATATAATATAAAGAATCTAAATTTACAGAAATTACAATAATTACAAAATTTACAAAAACAAACTGAGTATGAAGAGTGAAGTAAGCTACAAATGAGTGAAGTAAGCTACAAATGAACCAGAATATAAGACTGAGGAATATGAAGATGAAGAGATGAAGAGAGGAGAAGAAGAGAGAGAGAGGACCTCAGTTCACTGTGTCTCCTCTGTCCATCTCACGACCTGAGGTGGATGTGTTGTAAAGTCTTTTCGCCACAGGGAGAAAGGACATCCTGTGGTGCATCTTGGTGGTATCAGTCTGTTGCTGAAGGTGCTCCTGTATGAGGACAGCACATGGTAGAGAGGGTGAGAGTCATTGTCCAGGATGCTCCGCAGCTTGCACAGCATCCTCCTCTCTGACACCACCACCTACAAATCAAGCTCAACCCCCAGTACAGAACCCGCCTTCCTGATGATCTTGTTGATTCTGTTGGTGTCGACTGACCTCAACCTGCTGCCCCAGCACACGACCGCAAAGAAGATGGCACTGGCTACCACAGACTGGTAGAACATCCGCAGCATGATACTGCAGACATTGAAAGACCGGAGCCTCCACAGGAAGTAGAGTCGGCTCTGGCCTTTCTTGTACACAGCCATTGTGTTCTTGGCCCACTCCAGTTTATTGTCAAGGTGAACTCCCAGATATTTGCAGGCCTGCACAGTGTCCACAGCCACCCCCTTGATGGGAATCGGTGTCGGGGGTGTCGTAGGTTTTTCTCCTACTGAAGTCCACCACCAACTCCTTGGTCTTGCAGGTGTTGAGCTGTAGATGGTTTAGCTCACACCACTCAACGAAGGAGTCCACTCTGTACTCGGCGTCCCTTCCTTCGCTGATGCATCCAACAATCGTGGAGTCGTTTGAGAACTTCTGCAGGTGACAGGAGTCTGTGATGTATTTGAAATCTGAGGTCTACAGAGTTAACAGAAATGGCGACAGAACCGTTCCCTGTGGGGCCCCTGTGTGCTCACCAGTGTCAGACACAGAGCAGTGCAGTCTAATGTACTGTGGCCTACCAGTCAAATAATCCACAATCCAGGACACCAGGGGAGCGTCCACCTGCATCGCCGTCAGCTTACTCCCCAGCAGGGCAGGCCGGATGGTGTTGAATGCACTGGAGAAGTCAAAGAACATGACTCTCACAGTACTCCCCGGTCTGTCCAAGTGAGCGTAGGCATGGCGAAGCAGGAAGATGATGGCATCTTCTACCCCTAGATTTGGCTGGTAGGCAAACTGAAGGGGGTCCAGTGATGTTTTGACTAGGGGCCAAAGGTGTGACAGTACCAGCCTCTCCAGGGACTTCATCAGGTGGGAAGTCAGCGCCACTGGTCTGTAGTCGTTGGAGGCACTGGGGCGTGCCTTCTTCGGTACAGGAACCGGGCAGGATGTCTTCCACTGCACAGGGACCCTCTCCAGACTCAGGCTCAGGTTAAAGATGTACTGGAGGAATCCACTCAGCTGAGCAGCACATGTTTTACCCTGGTTGTTGAGTTCTTTGCCGGATACACTCAAGGACTGTCTCAATGACCCTGATCCATTTCTTGAATCTTGCCTGGCTCTGAGAGGTCCCAAGAGTGTTCAGCAGGCTTCCAAATGTCTCAGGAAGAGATCAAACTGTCACAATGGCTCCAAGGCTGCCCTCCACCCTGTTCCTGCTGTCGAGCGGTGTCAGTCCCCTGTTCCTGCTGTCGAGCTGCGCCAGTCCCCTGTTCCCGCTGTCAAGCTGCGGCAGTCCCCTGTCTCTGTTGTCGAGGTGCGTCAGACCCCTGATCCCGCTCTCGCCGAGGTGTGTCAGACCCCTGATCCCGCTGTCGCCGAGGTGCGTCAGACCACTGATCGAGCCCTCTCCCGGTCCCGTCATGCCCCTGATCGAGCCCTCTCCCGGTCCCGTCAGGCCCCTGATTGAGCCCTCTCCCAGTCCCGTCAGGCCCCTGATCGAGCCCTCTCCCAGTCCCCTGATCGAGCCCTCTCCCAGGCCCCTGTCCGAGCCCTCTCCCAGGCCGCTGTCCGAGCCCTCTCCCAGGCCCCTGTCCGAGCCCTCTCCCAGGCCCCTGTCAAGTCTCCAGTTTCCGTTCTCCCCGAGTGGTCTGGCCGACCTCCAAAGCGGCTACGCCTCCTCCAGTCGACCTCCATCCACCATGCTGAGTGGTCTAGTGTGGACCCGAGGACGACAGCTGATGATCCAAATCATAATATAATGACAGTCAAAAGAAGAAGTTAGCTTTCTGTTGCTTCCATTGTTATGAAATGTCTTTATTACTTCTGTTGGATCACTGTGTACAGTTTGTTGGGTTTGAGGATCTTTCCAGCCACATGAACAGAAGCTGAATCCTAATTAAAACTCTGGAGGAATTCATCTTTGTACTTCAGCCAAGAACATGTGAACATCTAGTGTAACATGTGCAGCTGAGTTCTGATGAATCAAACCTCAAACACACTCACACTTCCACAGACCAGGTCTCAGTCTCTGCAGTCCACCATGGTCCATCCTGCAGGAAGAAACAAGTCAGAATAAACTTCTTACACCTTCACTCATATCCACCATTAACCCTTTAACACCTAAGCCTCCAAATGTCCGCCTGGACTTTTTTGCTTATTTTGAGTTTGTCACAGCGATGTCAACCAGATGCTGGAAAACAGTGGTGGGCCATCTCCTGGACAGAATTTTTGCCAATCATCTGATCTGAGGTGTCCACTCCCCCCATATACTTGTTGTACTCTGTAACTGTGGTGGGTCTGGGGACAGAGATATTTTGTTTTGGCACATCACGTGTCTTCTGCCAGCGCAGGGAGACTTCTCTGGTGTCCATCCACTTTACAAACTTCTTTTTCTTTTGGTGAGTGCATTTTCTTGGGTGGTGTGGACACCAACTCTTGTCTGCCTGTATGTCCCACAAGCTCCAAATCCCTGCTGGCTCAGGTGTCAGAAGAGGAGGGGAGTGGTGTAAAAGTTGTCTGTGTAGACAATATGACAGCATCACCAGATCCTCCAGCATCCCCACGGCTTCTCCCTCTCCGGCCCTGAATGTGACGTCTGGTGGACACCTCCTCATCTCCAGCTCCATCCTCCGCACAGCCTCTCCTAGGAAGCAGGCAACTTGAAGATGCGCACATTTACGCATAGAAAGTACAATTACACACCTAATACAAACTTACAGACTTGGTACACTGTTCTAAAAAAGTCACCACGCAATATAAGTGTCGATTTACATACCGTCTTGCTTCCATTTTAATTCAATCCGCTGTTCTCCGCTCTGTTTCTCCACTCTGTTGTCTGTATTTCTCCACCGCTGTGTGTGTATTCGCTCGGAACAAAGGCGCTGTTTCGCGGGCTTCCGGGGAAGCCGTAAGTGAAATTACCGTAATGAAACCATATTGGCTGTAAAGCACAGAGTCTCAGCTTTCAGAAACCGTTTTTCGATAGCCCAAACAGTGACGTAATTACGGTAATCCAAAGTGCACTTGCGCATTTTTGTCACCGCCGACACAATCGGTGTTAAAGGGTTAAACACGAAGCAGAGTCCCTCAGTTAGTGACAGAGAAACTGAGTGAGAGCTGCTGTTGTCTGTCTGTCCATACCTGAGAGTGTCCTGTCTGCTGACTGTCTGTTCATACCTGAGAGTGTCCTGTCTGCTGACTGTCTGTCCATACCTGAGAGTGTCCTGTCTGCTGACTGTCTGTCCATACCTGAGAGTGTCCAGTCTGCTGTCTGTCCATACCTGAGAGTGTCCAGTCTGCTGTCAGTCTGTCCATACCTGAGAGTGTCCAGTCTGTTGTCTACCCATACCTTCACTCCTGATTCTCCTGGATGATTGTAGCTCAGGTCCAGCTCTCTCAGATGGGAGGGGTTGGAGCTCAGAGCTGAGGCGAGAGAAGCACAGCCTTCCTCTGTGACCAGACAGACTGAACACACGCACGCACGCACGCACGCACACACACACACACACACTCACACACACACACACACAGAGAGAGAGAATTAGATGCTCACTGACAGTGAGGCCTAGTTTAAACTACACAACTGTATTTTCTAGCAGGGTAAATATGTGGACATGTCGGGGAGTCCACATTGAGCTACAGCCAATGAGAGTGCATCACACAAGTTGAAGGGAGACCTGGGGGAGGGGTCTCTAACAGTAGGACCTTCACTGTATGTGTTTGGATTTGCAACACGGACCAAAGTTGTAGAGGAAACCAGAAGGAGGCTATAAATAGTAAAGACGTGTGGAAACAGTCAATCTGGTGAACACGTGCCAACAACAACATCAACAAGCGTGACTACAAGGAAAGTGCTGTGGATTGCTTGGACCGAGGAAATGAAGGAGATTTTACTTGAGTTTTGTAGTGTATGACTCCCTGTCGCCGGTCAGTCATGTAGTGTGAGAACAACAACGACTTCAAGACTGAAAGTTGTCTTCTGTCCAAACCTGAGAGTGTCTCTTGTCATCGGTACCTATCCATACCTGTAGCTGAGGGATCAATGCTCTGTTTAAAGCTGGTGGATATTTAACACTGAGGGTCGGGCACATCTAATACTAAACGATCAGATAACTCTTCTAGTTTCTTTATGACTGGTTCAGACTGTACAGTCGATGATGAGGATGGGTGTGTGTGTTTCTATAAAAACAAGAAAAGTATATAAGAGAGGGAGATGATTGTGCCGGCCTGCTGTTCATCTCTGAATCTCTTCCTGAAGTACTCCTTCTTCTGTGGGTCAGTGAACCCTCTGACCTCTGCCACCCTGTCCACACACTGAGGAGGGATCTGATTGGCTGCTGCAGGTCGTGTGGTTATCCAGAGGCGAGCAGAGGGAAGCAGTTTCCCCCTGATGAGGTTTGTCAGCAGCACATCCACTGAGGTGGACTCTGTAACATCAGTCAGGATCTCGTTGTTGTGGAAGTCCAGAGGAAGTCAACACTCATCCAGACCGTCAAAGATGAACATGAGCGGGAACTGTTCAAACCTGCAGATTCCTGCTTCTTTGGTTTCAGTAAAGAAGTGATGAACCAGCTCCACCAAGCTGTACTGTTTCTCTTTCAGCACATTCAGCTCTCTGAAAGTGAAGGGAAATGTGAACTATATGTGCTGGTTGGCTTTGTCTTCAGCCCAGTCCACAGTGAACTTCTGTGTTAAGACTGTTTTCCCTTTGTCATCACTGCTCTGATTGGTTCACCTCTTCCAGGCTTTAAAGATGTCTTCTTGTCTGATTGTTGTTTCTGCTCTGTCTGGTTTCCTGGCTGTTGTTTCAATCTATCTGACCTCATGTCCATCATTGACCTCTGCAGTCATCTGTAGTTCATAGTGAATGCTTTGTTTGTACATGTACACACCAAGCTATACATTCCCTCCTCAGTTGCTCTTCCCTCCTCAGTTGCTCTCCTCCCTCATCAGTTGCTCTCCCTGAGGTTTCTTCCATATTTCCCCAACTAATTGTGGGGTATCTTTTAGGGAGTTTTTCTTTGTGCGATGTGAGGGTCTAAGGATAGAGGGTGACGTATCCTATGCAGTCTGTAAAGCCCACTGAGACAAATGTATAATTTGTGATATTGGGCTATATAAATAAACTTAAATCTGCACACAGCTTACTAAAGTTGTTCTGAGATGCTGACAGAATGACGGGGCTACTGTTACTCAAGACATAGAGTGGGTGGTATAAAAGCACCAACATTACTCAGGCTTGAAAGCGTCCTACTGTCAGAAGCCTCAAAGCAGCGGATCATGTTTGAGCTGATTGTACCCTGGGAGGAACAGACTGAGGAGTCCCACTAGAGAAAGAGGGTCCCATGTCAGGAGAGCTGTGTCAGAGGCAGGGATGGAACACTTAACTGTGTGTAACTGTGGATGTTGGATGTGGAGGTCTTGCTGGGCATCACAGAGAATCAGCATCACATCAGAGGCTGCTGAAAGATCCAGATGGTGATGGATCAGAGGGACTGATCTATGGGTTCTGATCAAGGTGGGCCGGATCACCTGGGAGAGGGTGTCCAAGGTTGAAAGACCAGAAACACCAGATGACACCAGATCACACCTCTGAAGAGGATCATTGAGGGTATACCTCCAAACCTCCAGGTGCTGGGCGATCAGACAGCTGGACAGAATCAGGTAATCGGTCTCACAATATAAACCTGGTTCTGGTCCCTTGCAGTAGGCTGGGTCCATACGACTGACAAGGAGCCGGAGCCGGCAGAGAGAGTGTTCGGATGTGAACGCTTTGGAGAGATTGTGTTGGAACAAGGTTTTTGTTTTGTACGAAAATAATACAATACAATGTCTTCAGACTGACCCCACCACAAGAATGAGATAACATCTGGTTGCACCATCACAGTCATCCTTTTTTCTTGTGATAAAGTTGGTAAAGGCAGCTGAGACAACAGATGGATCCAACAGAATTTTAAAAAACATGTGTGGGCAAGGAGGAATCCAGGTCCCTAGTCCTGCGTAAATTATTCTCTCTGGGTGGCATCCTAACCCCATCTACTTCTTAGAAACCAGTCAGGAGCATTGGAAAGATCTTTGTCTGTATTCTACAAGATACATCTGATGTCCAGTCTACTATCAAGGAACTCAAAGCCCAGTTCACTGGTGTAACGCCTGAATGTACTGTAATAATAATCAATATATAAGCTGTTACAATGTGCCTTATTGTGTCCTTATTTAGAAGTATTGTGAATGTGTAAACTGTTACTAGGTGCCTTATTTTCGTCCTTATTTTAGAAGTGTTAAATGTATTTGAATTAAGTGACTACGCCTAAGAATGATCTCATGATGAAATAAGATGCAATATTTGTAAACTGTGAAACGTAAGGGTACATGACTTCCTAAAAGGGTGAATGAAGATCTGATTGGAGCAGAGAAGCGCTAAGAGGCGTGGACAACAAGGGGCAACAAGGGGCCTATAGGACCTGGCCCCAGCCAACCAACAGGAGAAGACTATACCCAAAAGGCGGCGGGTATAAAATATGTTGTAGACAATAGATCGCTCTTTCCTGTGAATCCGTGAAACAGAGTAACTACTTAAATGTGATCTGTGGAACGGTGAAATAGGACGGACCGCAGCTGTGTATTTTTGTAATGCGTACCATATCATCATCAAATAAATATTGTTAACCTGACGAGAAGTTTTCCGGAATTGATTTCTACTCTCGTCTCTATTTCAAATTAAAAGAACACGACAAAATTGGTGACCCACGACGTGATTTTGAAAAAGGAGACGGCATCTGGAGGATGTTGGAGGTTTGGGTGTTACTCTTCGCCGCCTCCGCGTGTTCGTTT
>CALSCE010003134.1:2388643-2399452 GCA_943593645.1 Bovichtus variegatus
ACAATATTGATCACTATTGATTACTGAAAAATATTAAATGTCTACAAGGACTGCCGCACATGGCTAACACTCGTACAAGGCCTACAATTAAAAGGTAAGCAGAACCTGTTACATTCAAATCTGCATAGTATAAAATATATTCTGTTTTGGTACGAGTGTCGGCAGTAAGTTGTAGTCCGACAGAGCTGTCTGTTTAAACTAATAAATAAAGTAAATAAAATGATGGTGTGGTAAACAGTACAAAAGATTGTGTGATAGAAGGCCTAGGCATACGGCGCCGTTTGGATTAGAGTGAGTGAAGTCCTTTGGTATGCTCCAGCGTGGACTGGATTAATTAATGGAGTGAACAAAGTCCTTTGGTAGGCTCCAGCGTAGACTGGATTATTTATTGGAGTGAACGAAGAGCTTTGGTAGGCTCTGGCAGCGTCAGGAATTTTAAGGTATGAAAGAAGGCCTGTGGCAGGCTCCGGATTTTAAAGTGAAAGTCCTCTGGGAGGCCCGAGTAGCGCTCGGTTGCAATAGTCGTTAAAAAGTAAGAAAAAGACCTTTGGAAAGGCCCAGTGAGATAAAGCTGGTGTTGTGGCAGTAGAGAAAAGACCTAGGATAGGCCCGGTTGGCAACGGTGAGTATTTCCGGAAGATTACGTATAGTTAATGACGATTGCTACATTGTCTGTTTTATAGTATCTCATCTCCGCTGTACAAGCATAGATATAGTCTGGTAAAAATAGGTTTATAATGGATTGTTTGATGGGTGCGTTCGGTAAAGCGACTCCAAGCAGTGTGTTTTAAAATAACGGTGTCTCTACTGAGGCAGAGAGTGGGAACCTAACGGTGCTAACTAAGCTCTCTATCGTGGTATATCGAAGTCAGTTGCTCGGGTGAATTCCATACAAACTGACTGGCCGTTATTAGTGTTGGGGAACTGTGGGGAGGGAAACAAAGAGATGTAAAACAAAAGAAACTGGTTGTGCGAGGCCTTCTCTGTCCAGTAACTCGCACACGTGTGCGCACACGTGTGTAGAAGCTTAGTTGCTAGGATTGGAGAATAAAGGCAGAAGACAAACAGAACCTAGTCTACTCGGAAGAGAAGGGGAAGGAAATTTTAAAGGGTAAAATAAGTGGGTAAAGCAGCATAAAAGAATTACTCATACAGAAAAAGTGAAACCTCAGATAGAGAAGAAGGAGATGAAGAAACACATGAATGAATGATTTTTCGACTGGAAGGAAGAATCACAGTAAGAGAATTGGACCTCAAGGCTACATGCAACAATCTACCGGATAATGCCCTACTGAACCAACACAGGAACACATATTGGAATGCTCTGCGTGCCGCTTACTAAACAAAACGCAGTCTCATTGCACTCTCCAGTTTGAAGAAAGGTCCCGAAGAAGAAATGGACTCTTTTTGGAAAAGATGTGAAAAAGTATGGTTGGACTGCACAGGAGAACGCCATGACTCAACACCAGCGGTGGTCATGTTATGGAGAAATGCTGTAGTCAAAGCATTACCCCTGCCAGTACAAAATCAGCTGGAAGAAGTGGTGGGACTGGACACAAAATCCAATGAAGAATGGAGAGAAAACCTGATACACCATGACCTGAAATTTAAGAAAACCAATACTTAAAATGAAGAAGAACTAAAGATACTCACTAAAAGGCTACTAAAACTACAAGTGGCAGAAAAAGACAGTGAAGCGTCCAAATCAAAGAAAGAAAAGAAACAAATGTTAATGGAATCCACTGTTGCCGTGGAACTACAAGAACCAGAGGCAAGAAAAATCCCGTCCATGGATTGGTCCATGTGGGCTGGCCCACCAACCATGTATTCTTACCAGAACTCAGGTCCCTCAAGAGAACAGTGGAGGGGGAGCAACCAATTCAGGGGTCAGATCAGGCCAGCTTACAATGGATGCTATAACTGTGGGGACGCCAACCACTGGGCTAGAAACTGTCCACAACAACAACAACCACAACAACAAGGAAATTACGGGCCGCCTCCACAGCAAAGAGGCAGAGGAGGACCTTTAGGACAAAGAAGAGAAAGAAGTCATCCAGGAAGAGGAGGAGGAGTGCTAAACATGCACCAAATGCCAATGTCAGCCTGGGAGAATCAGGCTCCCTGGGAAGACACACAGCAATGAGGATGCCCAGAGGATCCAACAACAGGTGATGTAACTCCAGCTCAAAACGAACCAATGGTCACCTGCGAGATAGAAGGAGAAAAGGTGGGAATGATGGTAGACACAGGAGCTACTGCTTCCTGTTTAATCTCATTGAAAGGAAAACGACCCCCGCTCTCTAACAATACCCTTCAAACAGTTGGATACTCGGGAAAAGCTGAAGAACAAAGATATACAGTGCTATTGGTCACAAGGGTTGGAAAACATTTCCTGCAACACCCATCCCTTTACGCTCCACAGTGTCCCGTCAACCTTATGGGAAGAGATCTGCTCATTAAAACTGAAGCTAGAATACTATGTACATGTGACGGACTGATCATCCAGTTCCCAGGACAAATACCACTCCACCAATCATATAGTGGACAACAAAGAATCATGATGATGGCAGCCCATCCTGAAAATTATGAAGATAATAACACCACGTCAGTGTTTTGGAGCCGCTTGCTCACAACTGATGTTGACTCCCCACATGTACAAAGAAATTACATGGAATGGAAACCATGGATAAACACAATGGGGCCATACGGGCCCTCTCAAGACCCCTTACATTGTACTTATAACTACCTAAGGCACCCAGACGAAGAATACCAAGACGCTTAGTTAGATGACAAGGAAGGAATGATGGAAGAATTAACTGTGACAGAAATCTACGTGGGGCCACAAGGTGTAGCAGCAGCGGTAATACTTACTGAAGAACAAAAACAATGGTATGCATTATCTGAAGAAGCTGCTCCTCATGTCACTTTAGCTGTTGCTGTAGGCTCTGAATCCAGATCATTGGGACCAATGATAAAGAACCAGTTCCAGTGCATGGACCTCCATGCAGGTCCATTTAGACCAGAAGGAGATGTGGTTAGACATCAATGACATGGTGAGAACAGGGTAGCAGGGAACATGGACCAGGTGAGAGCGAGCTGGAGCTGAAGCTCTCGTGGTTCTACCCCAGAACATCAAGTATCTGTGTGCCTGATGTGTGGAGGCTCACAAAGGAACAAAGGTGGCATTAAGGGGTCAGACGGCGCGTGAGACATGTCTCCTTCAAGTAGAGAGGGACCAGGGACTAGTTAGTGTCTGTGCTTCACGGTGCTGTATCACAGCTCGACACATCACCTCCCGACACGCCATCACAAGCACGCTGCCTGATGTATCCCGGCTGCTTCCTGGTTCCACAGCAGACTCCATGTTCGTGCCCCACAGGGGGGTCGAGATAAGTCTGAAACACTTTCATGTTTAATGTCTATCTTGTTCAGAGTTTTCTGTCAATTATATGATTCATGTCAAAATAGACTTTTAGTATTTTGACACCCTTCCAGAGTCTCATAAAGGGGTCAGGCTGGCAGCGCGGCGGCCCCCTCCCCCCCCCCCCCCCCATTGATATAAGTGGTTCTAACCTGCAAAGAGTTTGGATTGCTCTTTATTGATTACTGTGCATGTTGATATTAATGTGCTGTGCTTCTCCTAGCATGTGTGCAAAGTTTAATGTTAATTTATTTGCAGTGCTGTGTGTTGTAAGGTTGTAGGGTGGCCACCTTGGGCCATCAGGGGTTGATCTCTGTGGGGGATTTCTGCTTTGGGGTGTCTATAGTTTTGGGGTAAAAATGTGTACGTTTAATAAAGGCTATGTTTTGGTCTATATTCCTGTCTGGTGGTGATATTCTCTTGCCTCTGACACCGGACCAGACCGGGTTAACAGAGGTGGCGGCCTCATGGTGATCATTTTGTTCCCGCATTACTCTTGTTACCGCAGCATAATTTGTGATAAAGTTCAGAAGTCCATTAACGATGTATTCCCCTCTTTAATCAGGACACATGGCTCCCCCTTATATGTCAGTACATTAGCTGTTATTAATAATAAAAAGTATGGCTGGTGCTTCTGGTCCTGGTATCACATCAAAAACACATTTTGTGGCACCGCCCACCTCGACTATGAAGCATAGTCATACATAAAAATGCCAAAGAAATCTCACAAAAAGGAATTAAACAATATAATATAAATAAATAGATGAAGTAAAATATACTATAAAATAGCATATACTAATTATGACTTAATGAAATTGAATACAAGAACATAAAATACATCCAATAAAAGTAAATTAAAAGGTGAGATGAAAGACAATAAAATACAGTACAACAATGTCAAATAAAACTAAATAATTAATGAAAAGATATAAAAATCTAATTAAAAGTCAATTAACAGTTATTTTAATAAATGTAATAAAGAAAAATAAATATACGATAAAATAGTGTTTTCTACATATGAGGAAAAAGAAATTAATACAAGAACATAAAATGCATCCAATAAAAGTATATACAAAGATAACGTGAAAAACTATAAAATACAGTATTACAATTGAAACAAACAAAATAATAAAGAAATAAATACATAAAAATAAAAAGTTAAAGTCAGTGAATTTATATTTTTCACAATATATGTAAGACAGTAGAATAAATATACCACAAAGTATAAAAAATAAAAGTGGAAAATATATAAATAATTACAATAAAATGTCATGGAAAACTTAAAAGAAAGATATTAAACATTCCAATGTAAAAATAAATGTGATCAAATAAGTGTAAGTATACTACAAAACAGAATATACTACATGTCACATGATGAAATTGAATCCAGAACATAAAATGCATCCAATAAAACTAAATACAAAGGTGACATGAAAAACTATAAAATATAGTACAACAATGGCAAATCAAACAAGATAAAAGATAAACATGAAAATTAAAATAAGTCAATTTACAGTTTTTACATTAAATGTACAATAAATATACCACAAAGTAAAAAAAAAAAACAGCAAAGAAGTAAAGAATTATGATTAAAATAATATAGAAAAATGTACATCTAAAAGTAAAGGGAAACTGAACCAAAACAATTATATTACAAAAACAGTATAATAAAAAAATAGATAAAATGGAAAACTAAATAGAATATAGTACATGTTACATAAGGAAAATTAATACAATAATATAAAATGTATCCAATAAAAGTTCATACAAAAAAGGTACATTAACATTTCAAAGAGAACCTGAACTGAAAGTAATTAAACAATATGATGTCAAAGATGTACATCAAATAAAATATACTATGAAATAGTGTATACTACACATGACAAAATGAAATTTAATACAATAAGATAAAATGCAACCAATGAAAGGAAATTAAAAAGTGACATGAAAAGAAATACAGTACAAAAATGTCAGATCAAACTAAATAATCAATAAATAGACACAAATAAAAAGTTAAAGTAAGTCAATTTACCGTTTTTTACATTAAATGTAGTGAAGTACAATAAATATATCACAAAGTATAAAAAATAAACAGTAGAAAATGAAGAATTACAATTAAATAACATATAAAGAATTACAATGAAATGCCATAGAAAACTTTAAAGAAAGTTATAAAACAATATAATGCAAAAACTTTTTATCAAATTAAATATATCATAAAATTGAATATACTACATGTTACATTATGGAATTGAATACAATAACATAAAATGCATCAATTAACAGTAAATAAAAAGGTGAAAGACAATAAAATACAGTAAAACCATTTAAAATTAATCTAAGTAATAAATAAATGAATAAATACATAAAAACAAAAAGTTAATAAATTCAGTTAGTAAATTCACAGTTTTTACATTATATGTAGTAAAGTACGATAAATATACCACAAAATATAAAAAAGTAAACAATTTCAATTAAATAATATATAAAGAATTACAATAAAATGCCAAGGAAAACTTAAAATAAATGTATTAAACAATATAATGTAAAAAAAAAAAAAAAATAGATCAAATTAAATAAACTATACAATAGAATATAATACATGTTACATAATGAAATTGAATACAATAACATAAAATGCATAAAATTAAAGTAAAGACATAAGGTGACATGAAAGACGATAAAATACAGTACAACAATGTCAAATAAAATCGAAATAATTAATGAATACATACAAATAAAAAGTTAAAATAAGTGAATTTGCAGTTTTCAAAAGAAATGTAATGAAGGAAAATAAATATACTATAAAGTATTAAAATAAACCGTAGAGAAAAATCTATTAAGAATTAAATATATAGAATTGTAAATTCAAAAGCCAAAGGGAACATAACAAGAAGTATTAATACAACAATAACACGATAATATAAGAAAAAATATCAAATAAAATAGAATAGAAAATACTACATGTTACGTAATGAAATTGATTACAATAACATAAATTGCATCCAATAAAAGTGAATTCAAAGGTGACATGAAAAACTATAAAACGCAGTACAACAATGTCAAATCAAAGATAAAAAAATTAATTACAACTTAAAAATATATTTAAAGAATTACATTAAAATGCCAAAGAAAACTCAAAAGAAAGTTATTGAACATTATAATGTAAAAAAAAAAAAAACAAGAGATCTAAATAATTATTCTATAAAATAGAATTTACTAAATGTTACACAATGAAATTGAATAAAACATAAATTGCATCCAATGAAAGTTACTAAAAAGGTGACATGAAAAAAAGTGCAGTACAATATTGTCAACTCAAACTAAATAATAAATACAAAAATAAGTACATAAAAATAAGGAAATGTACAGTTTTAACAATAAATGTACTAATTTACAATAAATATACCACAAAGTGTAACGGTACGACCAGTACACACAGGGAGAGGGACTTAATAGCACGACTCAGACAGAATGATGATGCAAATATACTTTACTGGATCTTGGTGATGAAGTTGATACACTGGTAAACAGCGGGACATACAGAACATGCAGGGAAAATCCAGGGACAGAGTGGGGTCACAGAAACAGGGTCGATGCACGAGTAGGTCCTCAGCATAGCAGCAAAACAGGTAGGAATCAGGCGAAGACGGAGTCAGGTCACAGAAACAGGATCAAGGAAGCCGGGGAATCAGGAACTCGGGAAACGGGAAGACGGGAACAACACTGGAACTCTCAAAATGAATGAACGAAGACGAACTGGCAACACGGGACAAACACACAGACTATACAGCAGGAATTGGGAGGGGATAACGAGACACAGGTGGAAACACTAACAAACAGAGTGGAGACAGCTGGGGACCAGAAGTAGGAACAACAGACACAAGGTTACATGTAGTTAACTCAATAAAACAGGAAGTACAAACACAACATAAAACATCTAGCGAACGGGGCGGGAACTGATAGTACCCTCCCTCTTGGGACAGCACCTGACATCCCAGGCAGCTGAGGATGCTGGCGATGGTCCTCCCGGATCAGGGTATATCCCTCCCAGTCCACCAGACACTGGTGTCCTCTGCCTCTCTTTCTGACTGCCAGCAGACGCTTGACTGTGTAGCCCTCTCCCCCTCGAAGAACCTGGGGGGAGGTGGGGGTTTGGTTGCGGGAACCAACTGGCTCTCTTTCACAGGTTTCACCAGGGAGACGTGGAAGGTGGGGTGCACCTTAATAGACTGGGGCAGTTGCAGTCTCACTGCCACGGGGTTAATGACTCTGGACACAGGGAACGGACCTACAAAACGCGGAGCCAACTTACGCGACTCCACCCGCAGTGGACGGTACTTTGTGGACAACCACACCCTCTGTCCTGGAACATACGCAGGTGCTGGGATTCTCCTCTTATCGGCCATCCTTTTATAGTTGGCGGAGCTGCGGAGGAGAGCCTGTCTAGCCCGACTCCACATCCGGTGACATTGGCGAACCAAAGCCTGAGGTGAGGGCACACTGGATTCTGCCTCTGGGTCCGGGAACAGCGATGGTTGGTAACCATACGCACACTGGAAAGGAGACCAGAAGAGGAGACAGGTAGAGTATTGTGGGCATAATCCACCCATATCAGATGCCTATTCCAGGTCGTAGGGTTCTGGGAGATGACACTGTAGGCATGTCTCCATGCGACTGGGGATGGTAACCCGAAGTCAGGCTGACCTTGGCCCCCAACAGCTCACAAAATTCCTTCCAGAAATGGGACACGAACTGGGGACCTCGATCGGATACCACATCCTTCGGGAAACCATGTATTCGGAATACCTGTGTGAGAAGTACTTCTGCTGTCTCCTTAGCTGATGGAAGCTTGGGCAAAGAAATAAAATGTGCCATCTTACTAAACCTGTCAACCACCATCAGGATGGTGGATTGGCCCTCCGACATGGGCAGACCGGTGATGAAGTCCATTGAAATCTCCGCCCAAGGGCGATGTGGTACTTGCAATGGACGTAGTAGACCTGACGGTGGTTGACGGGATGACTTGTTGCATGCGCATACTCGACAGGCCGCCACGTACTCCCTAACCATCCTCTCCATGGATGGCCACCATAACGAGACACAGGTGGAGACACTAATGAACAGAGTGGAGACAGCTGGGGACCGGAAGCAGGAACGACAGATACAAGAGGGAACATGTAGTTAAAAAACATTTCGTAACATTTTATTTCAAATTTAGCATACTGTGGCAGTGGGGTGTGGTGGCTGGGGAGGAGATGGGAGTGCCTCAGCTGGAGGCCAGGCAGCTGGACGGAATCAGGTAATCAGTCGCACAATAAAAGCACGCCGATGACCTGGTTTTGTCTTGCAGTAGGCTGGGTTCCTGTCGGAGAGAGACGGGACTGAGACGGGGACTGAGACGGAGACAAAGACGAAGACGAAGACGGAGACGAGGCGAGGCGGAGACCGAGCCGCCTTTAATAAACTGTTTTGCTCTCCCAAGAACGCTCCCTCTCTTCATTTCTTCCGCTGTCGTTTCCCTGTGTCTTTTCCCAAATGTGAGCGCACCCGCTCACATTTGGCGCCTGAACTGGGACCATGTCGGGGGGGGAATCCCCACCCAGTCCGCCGGAGCAAGCACTCCAGCTCCTCGCCGCGATGCAGGCACGGCTGCCCTACAGCGGCAGCTGAGCCAGGCTCTCGTGGAGACTACGGCGGCTCAGAGTGAGGACCGTGCTCTCCTGCGGGAGCTGCTGCAGCGACCGGCCACTCGGGAGGGTGAGGGTTGTACAAACCCGGCCCGACCGCCGCACGTCGCCATGCTGAGGATGACCTCCGAGGATGACCCGGAGGCATACCTGGCCGAGGGAGGAGTGGGGGATGCGGCTGCTACCCCTGCTGTCTGGGGGAGCACAGTTGGCAGCCCACACTCTGCCGGCGTCCTCTCTCGAGACGTATGACCAGCTGAGGAGGGCCATCCTGGACCGACTGAGAGGCACGCCGGAGGGACATCGCCGCTGGTTCAGGGGGCTCCCCTTCGAGGACACCGGCCGGCCCTTCCCCTACGCGCAGCGGCTCTCAGAGGCGGCGAGGCGCTGGCTGCAGCCAGGGAGCAACTCCGCAGAGGACGTCGCAGGGCAGGTGGTGCTGGAGCAGTTTGTCGCCGGGTTACCCTCCTCCACGGCCGATTGGGTCCAGTGCCACTGGCCCATCAGCCTAGAGGCCGCCGTCATCCTCGCGGAGGACCATCTCTCCCTTCCCCGGCGGAGCATGAGGGAGGAAGCCGGGATACCAAGCATCCCAGCGGACCAGCCGACCCCAGCCCCGATACGCAAACAGGGGAGGAAAACACCCAGTTGTTGGTGTCGGGAAATGATTTTCCAGGCGGCTCATCACAACCCCATGTCCGGTCATCTAGGGTATGACAAAACACTATTTTATTTTATTGGCCGGGTATCCACGTGGACGTGAAGCGGTGGTGTGCGTCCTGCAGCGAATGTCAGCTGGTTAACCCGCCGGCCACCCCAAAAGCGCCTTTGCGCCCGTTACCATTAATTGAGGTACCATTCGAAAGAATTGGCATGGACCTCATCGGGCCATTAGACCGGAGTGCACGGGGATATCGCTTTGTGTTAGTTCTCGTGGATTACGCAACACGATATCCCGAAGCAGTGCCGCTGCGTACTATCTCGGCCAAGAGTGTGGCGCAGGCACTGTTTCACGTGATCTCCCGAGTTGGGATCTCGAAAGAGATCTTAACTGACCAGGGCACATCCTTTATGTTACGCACGTTACGCGAACTGTATGCGCTACTGGGCGTCCGCTCCATCCGGACTAGTGTCTATTGTCGTGTTCTTTTAATTTGAAATGGAGATCCGTAGAAATCAATTCCGGAAAACTTCTCTTCAAGTAAACGATATTTATTCGATGATGATGATATGATGAACATTACAAAAGTACGCAGCTGCGGTCCGTCCTATTTCACCGTTCCACAGACCACATTAAAGTAGTTACTCTGTCTCACGGATTCACAGGACAAGCCCTGATCTATTGTTTTACAAGATCTTTTATACCCGCCGCCTTTCAGGTATAGTCTTCTCCCATTGGTTGGCTGGGGCCAGGTCCTATTGGCCCTTTGTTGGCACTTAAGCGTGTCCACGCCTCTTAGTGCTTCTCTGCTCCGGTCAGATCTTCAGTCACCCTTTTAAGAAGTGGTGTACCCTTACGTTTTTACAGTTTACAATATTGTATATCATTTCAGTTTATTGGTCATTCTTATGCACAGTCACTTAATTTTAACAACATATAACACTTCTAAATATGAGAAGAATGATAAGGCACATAATAGTTAAACATTCATAATACTTATCAATAAGGATGTAATAAAGGTGCATTGTAACATCTAA
>CALSCE010003134.1:2419452-2438821 GCA_943593645.1 Bovichtus variegatus
ATAGTATGTGTTGGCACACATATTTATGTACTACTATGTTATTTATCTCTTAATTTTGTTATCTTACAACCAATTGTAACTTTATCTATCATTGTCTTTCCATCTTATTATTATTTTTGTTATTTGATCTCTTTGTGCTGTTACATGTGACCAGTGCATGTGAAGCTACATATGACTAATAAAACTAAAACCTTTTTAAATATTAGTATAAGTTGTTTATCTGCCGTTCATGAGACCTCATCGAACCGGCCTCACAGGAGCACAAACACGCCTGTGTTTTCAGCGGTAACCGTGGCGACACAATGTCATCCCATGATGCAGTGCGTGCTAATTGGCCTGTTAGTGAAGCTGGTTGGAGCCTCCAGAGCGTCCGAGTGTCCACACAGACACCTCGTGTTGGGTTGGAGCTCCGCCGGGACTCATTACTGTCAGAGGATACAGAAACTCTCTGTCCACCAGCACACTCACTACACCTGAGACCTGCAGGGCACAGGAAGTCTTCACTGGCCTGTAATGTGGGGGTCAGGGGCCAGGGGCCTGGTGTCAGGAGTCAGGGGCCTGGTGCCAGGGGTCAGGGGCCAGTGGTCAGGGGCCTGGTGCCAGGGGTCAGGGGCCAGTGGTCAGGGGCCTGGTGCCAGGGGCCTTGAGTCAGGGGCCTGGGGCCTCTGAAATAAAACACAAAACAAACACAATCACAAAGAGACGCTAAATGACTGAAAATACACAAACAGTTACAAAGACACACAAAACGACAACAAGGACTAATAAATAGATGATCACCATAAAAGGATGCAAAATGAGTACAAATAGATGCAAAGCGATCACAAGCAGGTGAAAAACAAACAAAAACAGATGCAAAAACAGGGATGCAAAATGACCACATAGAAATGTAAATTGGCTAAAAATAGATGCAAAACGACTAATAGTCGATGGAAAAAAATACAGAGATGCAAAATGACCACAAGAACATCTACTGCAACCACAGAGATGCTACTCGGTTTGTGAGGCTCGAAGTTCAGCGAGCTTGCAAACAGCCTCAGCTCCAGTGTATAACAGGCGCAGGTGGGAAGTTGTGAGCCGCCAACCTACGAACATTTTCTATCATTTATCAGCATTTAAAGATTGTTTTCAATTTTTCAGCACTTCCTCTCAGGTTTTTATTAATGCACATTTTTTATTTACAAGCTAAAGGTAATACATAAATGGTATGAATAAATAGCTAAAAAAAAATAATGCATAAATTGAAGAAATAAATAGTTAATAGTAATAAATAAATAAATAAATAGTAAAAATAAATATCTAAAAGTGATGCATAAATGGTATAAATAAAGATTTTATTCAAAGTATTTATAAACATTAGAAAATATATGACAGTATTACATTCATTACATTACAATATAATAAAAAGCAGAGTTTCTCCTGCACGCTGTTCGACTGCCGGTAACGTTTGCTCCATTTGTTTCTCTGAGAACTTAAGATCCAGATGTCCTAGGACTAAAATCCTTCATCCGCTTCAAATATAGAGTTAAAAAGCACCAAGATGTAAAAATGTGTCTTAAAACTGGATAAAAAGTCAGTTTATGAAGCTTCTGGCAGACAAACACAAGCTGACACTGCTCAAAGGGGAGACGATGAGACATATAGAACACAACTCCACATATAGAACACAGCTCTACATATAGAATACAACTCTCTACATATAGAACACAACTCTACATATAGAACACAACTCTCTACATAGAGAACACAACTCTACATATAGAACCCAACTCTACATATAGAACACAACTCTCTACATATAGAACACAACTCTACATATAGAACACAACTCTCTACATATAAAACACAGGGAGAGTGTTTTTACACATTTTAATGATTACAGATTATACCTTTTAGAGTTAACATGTGGATCATGAAAGAGATGAAACCAGATGAATGTTTTGTGTTTCAGTGTGAGACAGATCTGCTTCACAGTGCAGAGTGTGTGATTGTGAACACACTGAACTTTGATTTCAGCAGCTGATCTTCAGTCAGCATGTTTCTGTCCACAGGAGAGACTCTCAGACCAGCAGAGGACACAGAACCACTGAGGAACCAGGCGACAAGAACAAAAACCCAGGAGAAAGAGGTTCAGTGAAGGTGGTGTTGAAGGTGTGGAGGTGGATCAGTGTGTCAGAGGAGACTCTGTAGAAAGCCAGCAGGACAATCCACATACACTGTGTGTTACTCTGTTATTGTGCCAGACACGGTAACCACCACCAGAGCGGTCCAGACTCCAGGACTATTCATTCCATCCAAACAAACAGTCTTCACTGTCTCCTCTACTGATTCTTCTGTAAATCACTGATATATAAACTCCTCCTCTCCACTGGACCTCCCAGTAACAGCGACCAGTCAGAACATTTCTACACATCAGCTGTTTCCAGGAGTTAAATCTGTCTGGATGATCAGGATAAGACTGATCCCCTCTCACATGTGTCACCGTCCTGTTGTTGTCAGACAGTTTGAGTTTTCTGTTGACTGTGTTTGTGTCCAGAACAAGAGAGAACAAGACACAATACAGCTGCAGGTTATCATCTGTTGACTTATGAACTACTTTACTGACAATCACTGAAAGAAAACCTTCAAAGTGACGTTTCATATTCAGCTGTGAAGGATGCCTAACAGACTTTAAGTTGAAATTCAACAATGCAGTTCTAACAACATTAACAGGAACTTAACATGAGAGGCAACATGTCGCTAATATTCTGCTTTTTGTCCTCGTGTGGACGAGTGTTGTCATGAAACCAAGATGATGACTTCGATACGATACCTGGCTGAAGTATCTCCGTACCGATACTGAAACGATATCACGGCAAAAACCTAAAACATCAGGAAAAGTAATGAAATGATGGAGGACAGAACATGAACCTGATTTAAAAAAACAGGAACTATTTAGAGGATGTGGATGTAAGGCAGTGGAGAACGTGAAGTGAATTATTGTACCAGTGTGTCCATACATTTGATATTCAACCAGGACTGGAGAAACTCTGAATTAAGATCAGCTCTTTGTTCACATTTCTGCACCTTCACATGTCACACTGCTGCTGATAATGGCTTCAATCCTTGCAGAGATGAGAGAGAGAGCAGTACTGTCAACTATTGAGTTGAGTTGCCTCTTAGAAATGCTCCAAGTGAATTTAAGTTCCCTCTCATAGGAAGTGATGCAGTGTGAGTCAGGCTTTTATTGTGAAAGGTAAGAGCGGAAAGAGCGAGGCTGTAATGCGCCGCTGCTGTTGACCATGTGGGAGCAATAAAGAGTTTGCCGTCTTGGTTCAGACGGAGCCTCCATGTTATTATTGATCACCTTCATAAGTGCAGGCGGCCGGGAGCAACTCCATCGCACACCGAGGCAACTAATAAATACGGCTCTTTGTAAAACACTGTCATTTTCAAAGTACCGAGACCAAGAAAATGAGTGTTGTAGCATTTTTAGCTCAAATATGTAGGGTATCGCAATACCTTTCCTGTATCGGTATACCGTGCAACACTAGTGTGGACCTGAGGACGACAGCTGATGATCCAAATCAATGAACACATGTACTGAATAAAGTATCGCTAATAAAAATGGCATCATCTTCCACTGCAGCACAGAGCAGCTCTGAACCATCAGCTTTCTAAAACTGATGTTCGCTCCACCAAAGACGTCACCTTTAGCACAAAGGTCAGACCTTTGAACATCAGATCTAGAACTGTCGTCGGCTGCTAAAAGTTTCTCAACAGTCGGGATTCTTTTGTCTAAAAAGCATAAGTGAGTGTGAATGAATATCAGAGGGCTGTGGGTCCAAGGCTTCAAGGTGGTTTTCATGGACCCGGGGTCAGATGCAGCAAACTCTGTATCACCTGCAGCTGGCTGGAGGAAACCATGTGTACGCTGGTCTGAAGTCAGTGTGACCTGCACACTCATATGTATCGTACATCTGGTCCCAGGTCTCCCACTGAGGGAGGGGCTGGAAGGTAAATCCTCCTCAATTCACTTTATTCTACTTTTCAACATCTTTGTGACATTAATTTTGTCCTATTGTGTTTATGATGTTTTTCAGCCCTGATTTATTAAACACGTCAAGACAAGAAAACTGAAGCTCCTTGAACACAACATCTGTCAGATTTGTGAAGTACGAGCTTACGAGCAGCACCTGAAGGCAACAAAGCTCTTCTATAATATCAACATATATCTATAATGACAGTCAAAAGAACAAGTTAGCTTTCTGTTGCTTCCACTGTTATGAAATGTCTTTATTACTTCTGTTGGATCACTGTGTGCAGTTTATTGTGTTTGAGGATCTTTCCAGCCACATGAACAGAAGCTGAATCCTAATTAAAACTCTGGAGGAATTCATCTTTGTACTTCAACCAAGAACATGTGAACATCTAGTGTAACATGTGCAGCTAAGTTCTTCAAACTTCAAACACACTCACACTTCCACAAACTTAGGACCATATCTAGAACCGTAACCGAACATTCTAGAACCGTAACCGTATAATCTAGAACTAAAACCGAACATTGTAGAACTTTAACCAAACATTCTAGAACCGAAAACGAACATTCTAAAACCGTACCCCCTGAACATTCTAGAACAGTAACCAAACATTCTAGAATCGAAAACGAACATTCTAAAACCGTAACAGCACATTGTAGAACCGAAACCGAAAAATTCTAGAACCGAAACCGAACAGTCTAGAATCTTACCCGAACATTCTAGAACCAAAAAAACGAACATTCTAGAACCGTACCCGAACATTCTGGAACCGGAACCGAACATTCTAGAACTAAAACCGAACATTCTAGAACTATAACCGAACATTCTAGAACCATAGATGAGCATTCTAGAACCGTACCCGAAAATTATGGAACCGGAACTGAACATTGTAGAACCGTAACCAAACATTCTAAAACCGTAATCAAACATTCTAGAACCGAAAATGATCATTTTAAAACCGTACCCGAACATTCTAGAACCATATCTAGAACCGTAACCGAACATTCTAGAACTGTTACCGAACAAATTAGAACAGTACCCGAACATTATGGAACTGTAACCGAACATTCTATAACTGTAACCGAACATTCTAGCACTGTACCCGAACATTCTAGAACCATAGACGAACATTCTAAAACTGTACCCGAACATTCTAGAACCATAACCGAACATTCTAGAACTGTAACTGAACATTCTAGAATTGTAACCGAACATTCTAGCACTCTACCCGAACATTCTAGAACCATAGACGAACATTCTAGAACCGGAAAAACTAACATTCTAGAACCGTAACCGTACATACTAGAACCGTAACCGAACATTCTAGAACCGTACCCGAACATTTTGGAACTGTAACTGAACATTCTACAGCCGAAACCGAACATTCTACAACCTTACTCAAACATTCTAGAACCGTACCCGAACATTGTAGAACTGTAACCAAACATTCTAAGACTGTAACCAAACATTCTAGAACGGTATCCGAACATTCTAGAACCATATCTAGATCCATAACCGAAAATTCTAGAACCGTAACCGAACATTGTAGAACTGTACCCGAACATTATGGAACAGTAACCGAACATTGTAAAAAAAAAAAAACACCATTCGACTCCAAATGGCCTGAAATGCACTCCTAATAACTTTCTATGGAGAAGCTACATTTATCGTGAAAACTGTAATTTTACATATTTAAACTTTTTATTTTTATTATTTTATTATTCAATTATATTATTATTGTTGTATTTGTTTGTGTCAACTTTCCTTTTGCTTTTAAATGTACATTTTTATAGAATATTTAATATTAATTCTTTACTTTTTTGTTGTTTATTTTTTTACTTTCTGCTATATTTATTGTACTTTATGACATTTTTGGTGAAAACTGTAAATTTACATATTTAAACTTTTTATTTTTATGTTCTTATTTATTTACAATTTAGTTTGATTTGACATTGTTGTACTGTATATTATTGTTTTTCATGTCACCATTTAAATTTCTTTCATTGGATGCATTTTATGTTATTGTTTTCAATTTCATTATGTAACATTTAGTAAATTCGATTTTATAGTATATTTAATTAGATCTTTTTTTTTTTTTTACATTATATTTTAATGTTCAATAACTTTCTTTTAAGTTTTCCTTGGCATTTTAACATAATATATATTTATATAATAAATTATTTAATAAATATATTTAATTTGTAATTGATTTTTTTCCAACTGTTTATTTTTATTTTTTATAATATATTTATTGTGCTTTGTTACATTTATTGTTAAAATGTAAATTTCCTTATTTTTTATATTTATTTACTTATTTATTATTTAGCTTGATTTAACATTATTGTACTGTGTTTTATTGTCTTTCATGACACCTTTTTATTTACTTTTATTGGATGCATTATATAATATTGTATTTAATTTCATAATGTAACATGTAGTTTACTCTTTTATAGTATAATTTATTTTATCTATTTTTTTGTATTATATTGTTTAATTACTTTTTATGAGCTTTCTTTGGCATTTTTATGTAAATTGTCATTTAGCCGATTATTACATTTTAATTGTTTATTTTCTACTGTTTATCTTTTATACTTTATGGTATATTTATTACATTTCATTACATTTATTTATGAAAACTGTAAGTTTAGTTATTTAAACTATTTTTATGTATTTATTTAGTTTTATTTGTCATTGTTGTACTATATTTTATAGTTTTTCATGTCACCTTTGTATTTAGTTTTATTGGATGCAATTTGAGTTATCAAATCAAATCAAGTTTATTTATATAGCCCAATATCACAAATTATACTTTTGTCTGGGATTTTGTCGTGTTGTTTTAATTTGAAATAGAGACGTGTAGAAATCAATTCCGTAAAACTTCTCTTCAGGTAAACGATATTTATTCGAGGATGATGTGGTGAGCATTACAAAAGTACACAGCTGCTCTTATATTTCCCAAACATTCTATCAAAGGCGCCGAAAAAGGGGTCTTCAACGGCACTATTCTCTGCCAACTCAATGCTCAAAGTGGTTAGTCCTTGTAGGGCTCTGGTTACGGATCCATCTGGGGCAGTGTTATTAGGGATGAAAGTACAGCACATGGTTCCAAATGGTTTGCATACACCCCCTTTTTCAGCCAGTATCATGTCTAGAGCCATTCTGTTCTGCCAGGCCATCAAACTGGTTTTATCTAATTGTTTTTTACCGCATCTCTGGTGTAATTAACAAAGCGCTGTTGATTATAATAGATGTAATTAATCCAATCTATATTTTTATTTATAGTGGGCCAGAGGAATATTGATTCAAAACCTGCTGCAATCGGGTTTCTGGCTTTGAACTCATCAAGAACTGCTCGGGGCTATTAATATACACAGTGGAGCTGAAACTCCCTCCTGGGGCTGACCTTTTTACTCTGCTCTCCTTTGGTCGATTAGCGAGTCCGGTCAATAGATTAGCAGATATGGATAATGCGAAAAAAGGCATCACTAATTGCACCAATGCACACGTCCCTATCCAGTCCTGTGGCAAGACCGGATACAAGGTTTTAGTTCCGCAAAACTTGCTCTGGAATATTTCATGATTGACATATTTACTCCAGAATTAAGACCTTGATTAGTTACTTTGACAGTGGAATTACACCATTTTAATATTCCTACTTTGGTACCTTTTATGTGGTTTTTAATTATGCAGTCATAAAGTCCTTTATATGGTGTGAACTGGGGTGGAATGGTATTAATCTTTGTTTTTGGGAACAATAGAGCTATTGAGGTACAATTAACAGGGGACTCTTCTTGGTACAATTTATACATGCACAACTGTCCCTGTGGGTCATTATGAATATTTAGGGGAAAAGGCATAGTGCCCAGGCTTGGCCTTGCAGATGCACAGGCAATACAGTCAGACATTTTACTTTGTTTAGCGGTATGTTTCTGTCCTCATATCCAGTTTCTACTCCTATAGTGTTCTGTATAGTAGACACATTGAGATATGTGACTAGATTGTTTTTTACAGTTTCGGGTGTGGGACTGGGCTGTACCCCTGGTACTGGGGCACCAGAGGCGAGTGATTGTTTTACTATTTTTATCTTGATGGAACCCATGGGATCTTTTCCTGATACGTCTATTCCTATGATAAGGTGGAACATGTGTTCCTCTTCTGTTTTATAAAAAGGGATTAGTCAGTTCAGCTCCTGAAAGTCATGATTATAGGATTATATTTAGCGTTTTTTTCCATGTGAAAGCTTCTTACCAGTGAAATTTGAGATTTGAAGGAGGACCATTTGTTACTGCTTGGATTATGTGTGTAGCCATCGGGCCTAGAGTTCCAATACACAACATCCCATCTAGGACACCAGGGGTTTTCTGTTGGTTTTCCAAAAGGGAATATACACCCATATATATCATAGCCCCTCCACCCCAGTGCGTTTCTTCCACAATTTACCACATCGCATAAATCAAAACGTATCGTTACACACTTCCCTTCTGGTATGGTTATTTCTAGCTCTTTGTTCTGTTGTATAATGGACCTTCGATCTTTTAGTCTTGGGGTTTTGGAGTGTGGGATGACTGCTTGAGTGGCATTCCCACCAGACTAGTGGGAAAATTATCATATTTGCTATCAGGGCTACTATGGCGAGATAACCTGGATTTCCCCATAATTGTCCAGGCTTCTGGATTAACTGTTGGTCTATTTGGATCATGGTGGGGGGGGGGTTTCTGGGTTTTTTTCAGTTTCTTTTTTTTATATATTAAAAAAAAAGGTACCACAGTAGGGATAACACCCCTACTGTGACTTAATTGGGACTTGGTTAATTAATACAGTGAATATAATTATAGCCAGATGTTTTCTCAGTTTTCATCTTTTGCACATAAGTCATAAATTTGCGCTTTTTCTATGCCTTCAATCTAATTTAACATTACTATTTTGTTGAAGCGTAGCCAAATCAGTTCTAACTTCCCCTACTGTGTGGGAAGGTGCCTCTGCGGGCTCACAATGTGTGAGGTGGTGCCAATTAGCTCCTGTTTTTCCTTTTACCTGGAGTGTGTGTGAAGTGTGTTCTACAACTTCCCATGGTCCAGTCCACCTAGGTTCAGACCACTTTCGTTTGTGGACTTTTACCTTTACCCAATCACCGGGTCCAACAGGATTGTCAGGTATTTCCTCTGCTGTCTGGACCTGTGTAGACAAAACTTGGATGATATTAGTTAAAGCCGTAACATAATCATCCGCTTCTATTTGCCATATAGCCAAGACAGGTCCATGTCCTCCTTCCCTAGGAGGTCCTGGCATTGGTCGTCCGGTTAATAACTCATGAGGAGATAGGTGAGTCTTGCTACTTTGTGAGGATCTCATACACATGAGCTCCTCATCTAGGTACTGCATCTATCCACTTCATCTTAGTACCAAAACATGCTTTAGCAATCTTGTTTTTTAAGGTCTGGTTTGCTCTTTCTACTAAGCCCTGAGAGGCTGGATGACATACGGATCCGAATTTATGCGTTATGCCGAAAAATTATTCTACTTCCGCCAGCTTCTTACTGGTAAAATGTGATCCATTGTTGTGATCCATTGATCTTATGCATCGTGGGACTCCATACCTTGGTATGAGTTCATTTTGCAACCACTTTATGTTTTTGCATCTTCCTTTCTGCAGGGGATCGCCTCGACCCATTTTATGAACCAATCAACCATTACCAACATGTATCTCATTCCTCTCACTACATTCTCTGCCCCCATGTCTGTGTAGTCAATACAAATATCTTTAAATGGGACATCTGGGACCGGGAAATGGCCCATAGGACATTTATATCCCTTTTTGTTGTTAAATGCACCGCAAGTTTTACAGTCTGTTATGTAGTTCTCCACCATTGCTTTCATATATGGATGCCACCATTGCAACTCAATGTCTCTTTTTGTTCTTAATTGGCCTACATGTGTGGGTCCGTGTGCCTCCTTTATGAGCAGGTTTATAAGTTTTGCCGGTGCCACTATGCAACCATCATGAGAACGCCATAATCCCTCTACCTGTGTTGCGCCTTTCTGGAGCCACTGAGTTTGTTCCTATGGTCCAGCATGTTTCTGCATATCTTTAATGTCTTTGGTGGTTAACTGTTCCTGAGTGTCGCTATTTAAACATATCATTTGTTTAATATACCCTCCTGCATGTTTTGCTGCCTTGTCTGCCGCATCATTTCCTCTGGATATGGCATATCCAATGTGTGGTGTCCTTTACATTTAATTACTGCTATTTGTGATGGCAACAATGCAGCTTTCAGCAGAGCTTTGAGTGGTTCAACATGTTTTACTGGTGTTTTGGCGGAGGTTAGGAAACCTCTCCTGATCCATTGTGGTCCATCCACATGCACTGCTCCATGTGCATAGGCTGAGTCTGTGTAAATGTTAGCTCTTTTTCCTTTGTCATGCTCCAAAGCTTTGGTAAGAGCTATTATTTCAGCCAGTTGAGCTGAGGCGGGTTGAGGGATGATTTCACCTTTTATGATCCATGTGTGTTCTTCTTCTTGTTGGATTACTGCATAGGAGGCCACATTTCCTTTGTCTCCCTTATAGCAACAGCCGTCGCTATATAAAATCATGTCAGGGTGAGTTAGGGGGTCTGCTTCTAGATCTTGTCTTATTTTCAGGTCCTTTTGGGACACAAACTCACAGTCATGGGGTATGTGGTCATCTGAGTTCAGTCCTTTGGCCATGTTTGTTAAACCTACTTCATAGGTTATGTGTGGTTTGGTTAGGCTGTTCTCGATTTAAATTTTTCTGATTGGGGAAAATGTAAATGCTTGTGAATTTAAAAATGCCACCACTCCATGTATAGTGTTTACTCTTAGTGGATGGCACATTACTACATGTGCGGTTTTTTCAATTGTTTTTGCTAATGCAGCTATATGCCTTGCACATCCGGTTTGTCCTTTTTCTACATTGTCTAGTTTGGAGCTGTGGTACATCAATATTTCTCTTTCTCCCCCTTTTTTCTGAAACAGGACTCCATTCACCACCCCTCCTGATTCAGAAACATCCAGGAAAAAGTCTTTATTGTAGTCGGGTGTGGATAAATGGGCGGCTTGTCCCAACGCTTGTTTTGTTTGAGTGAAAGCTTCTCCAGCCAATATTGTCCATTGTAATTTGGCCGTTAAGTTTCTGTTTCGTGCTTCTGCAATAATGTCTCTCAGTGGTTGTGTCAAATCCACATAATCAGGTATGTGGTTTCTGCTGTATCCTGTTAGTCCTAGGAAGGCAAGCATCTGTTGGGCTGTATTGGGTTTTGGTTGAGAGAGAATAGATGATCTTTGTGCTTGCGTTAGAGTGAGGCTGTTTGATGCAATCATTCTTCCCAGGAACGTAACTGTTTTTCTTGCGATTTGTGTTTTCTCTCTTTTTACTTTGTATCCTGCTTTGGCCAATAGGAGTAGTAGTTGTTTTGTGGCGTACAGACACGTTGTAGCATCAGGTCCAGCCAAGAGCAGATCATCCATATATTGTATTAGGGTCACTCCATCTGGCAGCTTCAATGTACTCAGGTCTTTTTTCAAGGCTTGGTTGAACATCCCAGGACTGTCTTTATATCCTTGTGGCATGCGGTTATAGGTATATCTTTGTCCTTGGTAGGTAAAAGCAAATATGTCTTGAACTTTTGGGTCTAATGGTAAACAGAAAAATGCATTAGCCAAGTCTATCACTGTGAGAGACTTTTGGCTTGGATTCAGATTTTGTAGTGCCACATATGGATCTGGTACTGGGATGTTAAGAGTTCTGGTGGCATTGTTTATTTCTCTCAGATCATGAACCATTCTCCATCCTTTGTCCCCAGCCTTTGGCACTGGTAGAATAGGAGTGTTCCAATTTGAGGAGGTAGGTCTGATCACTCCTGCTTATAATCCCTTGATTGTGTCTCCAATTCCTTCCACTTGCTCTTGCTTCAGTTTGTATTGAGGGCGCCAGCAAGTTTTTTGTTGATCTTTCACTTCCATGGTGACTTCATGAGATACTAGGCCAACATCATAATCTCCAGTAGTCCATAGATGCGTGGGCAGCTGTGACAGCATGTTTTCTGCATCATGATGGTTGGTGTGCTCCCTTCCATGATCTCTGTCTAGTTCTTGTTACTCTAGGAGTCCTTTTTTCTGACTCTTTTGTCCAATTTTCCACAATTTTTTGTCTACTGATTGCCAGAGTAAGGGAGACGCAGTAGGCTGCCATTTTGAATTCAGTGCGTTCTTTATCATTGGTCCTAATTATCTGGATTCAGAGCCTACAGCAACAGCTAAAGTGACATGAGGAGCAGTTCTTCAGATAATGCATACCATTGTTTTTGTTCTTCAGTAACTATTACCGCTGCTGCTACACCTTGTGGCCCTACGTAGATGTCCGTCACAGTTAGCTCTTCCATTATTCCTTCTTTGTCATCCGACCAAGCATCTTGGTATTCTTCATCTGGGTGCCTTAGGTAATTATATGTACAGTGTAGGGGGTCTTGAGGGGGCCCATAGGGCCCCAATGTGTTTATCCATGATTTCCATTCCATGTAAGTTCTTTGTACATGTGGGGTGTCAACGTCAGTTGTGAGTAGACGGCTCCAAAACACAGACGTGGTGTTGTTATCTTCATCATTATCAGGATGAGCTGCCATCATCATGATTCTTTGTTGTCCACTATAGGATTGGTGAAGTAGTATTTGTCCTGGGAACTGGATGATCAGTCCGTCACATGTACATAGTATTCTAACTCCAGTTCTAATGAGCAGGTCTCTTCCCATAAGGTTGAGGGAACATTTGGGGGCGTAAAGAAATGGGTGTTGCAGGAGCTGTTTTCCAACCCTTGTGACCAATGGCACTGTATATCTCTGTTCTTCAGTTTTTCTTGAGTATCCAACTGTTCGAAGGGTATTGTTAGAGAGCGGAGGTCGTTTTCCTTTCAATGAGGTTAAACAGGAAACCGTAGCTCCTGTGTCTACCATCATTTCCACCTTCTCTCCTTCGATCTTGCAGGTGACCATTGGTTCATTTTGAGCGGGAGTTATATCACCTGTGGTTAGATTCTCTGGGCAGCCTCATTGCTGTGTGTCCTCCCATGGAGCTTGATTTTCCCAGGCTGACATTGGCATTTGGTGCATGTTTGGCACTCTTTCTCTTCCTGGATTATTTCTTCCTCTTCCCTGTCCAAAAAATCCTCCCCTTCCTCTTTGCTGTGGAGGGGGCCCGTAATTTCCATGTTGTTGTTGTTGTAGTGGACTGTTTTTTACCCAGTGGTTTGTGTTTCCACAGTTAAAGCATCCACGGTAGGCAGGCCTGACCCGACCCCTGGATCGGTTGTTCCCCCTCCATTGTTCTTATTCGTTTGAGGGACCTGAGTTCTGGTAAGAATACCAGGTTGGTGGGCCAGCCCACATTGACCAATCCGGTGTAGAGACGGAATAGGCGTTTTTTGCCTCTGCTTCTCGTAGTTCCATGGCAACAGTGGATCCCATTATTATGTGTTTTTTTAGCTTTCTTTTCTTTGAATGCTTCACTGTCTTTTTCTGCCACTTGTATTTTTAGCAGCCTTTTTGTGAGTGTCTTGAGTTCTTCACTTTCAGTATTGATTTTCTTAAATTGCAGGTCATGGTGTATCAGGTTCTCTCTCCATTCTTCATTCGATTTTGTGTCCAGTCCCACCACTTCTTCCAGCTGATTTTGTACTGGCAGGGGTAGTGCTTTGACTACAGCATTTTTCCATAACATGACCACCGTTGGTGTTGAGTCATGGCGCTCTCCTGTGCTGTCCAACCATACTTTTTCACATAATTTCAAAAAAGCGTGCATTTCTTCTTCTGGCCATTTCTTCAAACTGGAGAGTGGAATGAGACTGCGTTTTGTTTGGTAAGTGGCACACAGGGCATTCCAATATGCATTCCGGTGTTGGTTGAGTGGGGCATTATCCGGTAGGTTATTGCATGTAGCCTTGAGGTCCAATTCTCTTACTGTGATTCTTCCTTGCAGTCTAAAAATCAGTGCCCTTACGTCACCTAGGCATAGGCGGTCTTGTGCAGTGTATTTTTCCAATTCATCAATCCGTTTCTAGCCTCCTTGGGAAAGTGGTGGTAATTTGCAACTAATGCCTCCATGTCTCTGTGGTTCCATGGTTGGTAAACTGTCGCTCCTCCTTGTCCAAGTACCAGTAATGGAGTCTGTGCGTGTGCGCTTTTTCTTTGTTCCTTCCTTTGCACCTCCTTCTTCGCTTTCTGAAGTTTCGTGTTCGTCATCTTCATCAATTTTTTTTCGATTTGTGTGGGCTTCTTCCTTGTTTTTCCTCCCCATCACTGTATCCAGTTCTATGTGTGAACATGTACGCTTTTTGTTCTCTTTCCCACTCTTCTTGTTCAGTTTTCCGTTTCACCTCCAATCGCAATTTCTCTCTTAGCTCTCCTTGACTTCTTTTGGTGAATGGATTGGGTCTGGACTGTCTATATGGCCCCAAAGTCCCTCCTAAGGAGGGCGGAGTGCCATGCCACGTTGCCGTTTTATCTTCATCAGCTCTGGACTTTTCCACCATAATCTCAGTTTCATTCATCATAGAGGAGGTATTTTCCACTAATGTCTTTACCTCGCTTAACAACTCTCGTATGTCTTCATCCTGGGCCGTGTTTTCTAAATCCAACAACCCTCCGTTCATCTGCATCATTGGGGCCTGCACTGGAGTTGGAAAAAAAGGGTTGTTCTGTGATGTGTATGAAGGGGGCACTGTAGTGTAGTTACTTAGGTCTGGATATAGTAGCGGAGTCTTGATGGGCGTGGTTATTTCTGTGTCTTTTTCTGCAGCTATTTTCTTTTCCTGTTGTTCGGCTGTCTTTACCACACAGGTGTCGCTTATGGTTCTTGGACTAATACGTTTCAGGTGGAGTAGCAGGCATGTCACTCTTGCCTTCCTCTTCTCAGTTTTGTCCAATGCTTTTTTTTTCAATCCAAATAGTAGGGGTTTTTTTCCCCATTTTTCCAGTTTTTCTTGAAATTCTCCATTCTCATAGTCTAATATTGCTTTTCTGTGTCCCGCTGTTGGTCCAGGCTGATCATCTCCTGGGATTAGTCCTCTGGTCTGCCATAATTTCATCATCTTCGCCATTTGATTTCTGTTTTTTTTTCTTTCCTTGGGCTCTGTTGTAGCGTCTTATATTTTATATATTCTATCCTTTATTTCTGCAGTTGAGCCTGGCTTCGGGGGCTCTGTTGTTGTTTTTGGATTTGCCATTTTTACTCTTATTCTGGGGTTTATTATCTTTATCTACTAGAGTGTGCTATGTGTGTAGTACTTTGTGTCCACTGGAGTGTGCTGTGTGTGTAATGTTTTATGTGTCCACTGGAGTGTGCTATGTGTGTAATGTTTAATGTGTCCACTAGAGTGTGCTATGTGTGTAATGTTTAATGTGTCCACTAGAGGGTGGTATGTGTGTAATGTGTTATGTGTCCACTAGAGTGTGCTATGTATGTAATGTGTTATGTGTCCACTAGAGGGAGGTATTTTATTTTAGTCCGTAATTTTTCAATTTTATTTATTTCTGAGTTGTTTTACTTTACTAATCATACTAAATATAGTTTAATTCTTCTATGCCTCTTTTTACCCGTTTATTATACCCTTTTAAAACAATTTATTTCTCTTCCGTATACTCTAGGTTCTGTTTGTCTTCTGGCTTTATTCTCCAATCCTAGCAACCAAGCTTCTACACACGTGTGCGGGTTACTGGACCAGAGAAGGCCTAGTACAACCAGTTCCTTTTGTTAAGTCTCTTTGTTTCCCTCCCCACAGTTCCCAAACACTAATGGCCAGTCAGTTTGTATGGAATTCACCCGAGCAACTGACTTCGATATACCACGATAGAGAGCTTCGTGAGCACCGTTAGGTTTCCACTCTCTGCCTCAGTACAGACACCGTTATTTTAAAACACACTGCTTGGAGTCGTTTCCTGAACGCACCCAACAAACAATCTATTATAAACCTATTTTTACCGACTAAATCTATGCTCCGGGAATACGCACCGTTACTCATGGGCCTTCACAGGTCTATCCTCCACTGCCACAACACCAGCGTATCCCACTGGGCCTTCCCAAAAGGTATTTTTCTTACTTTTAATGACTATTGCAACCGAGCGCTACTCGGGCCTACATGAGGTCTTTTCCAATCTAGAGAGCCTACCAAAGGCCTTAATCCGGAGCCTACCAAAGGCCTTAATCCGGAGCCTAGCAAAGGTTTTAAATAAAAACTCCTAACGCCGCCAGAGCCTACCAAAGGTCTTCATCCACTTCTATTAATAATTCAGTGTACGCTGAAGCCTACCAAAGGTCTTCATTCACTCAATTCAGTCCACGCTGAAGCCTACCAAAGGTCTTCATTCACTCCATTAATCAATCCAGTCCACACTGGAGCCTACCAAAGGACTTCGTTCACTCCACTAATTAATCCAGTCCACGCTGGAGCCTACCAAAGGACTTCGTTCACTCTATTGATCCAAATGGCACATCATCATTTTATTTACTTTCATTTATTAGTTTAAACAGACAGCTATCGGACTACAATTTACTGCCGACACTCGTACTAAACAGAATATATATTACACTATGCAGATTTGAATGTAACAGGTTCTGCTTACCTTTTAATTGTAGGCCTTATACGAGTGTTAGCCGCGTGCTGCAGTCCTCCAGATGCCATCTCCTTTTTCAAAATCACGTCAGGGTCACCAATTTTGTTGTGTTCTTTTAATTTGAAATAGAGATGTGCAGAAATCAATTCTGGAAAACTTTTCTTCAGGTAAACGATATTTATTCGAGGATGATGTGGTGAGCATTACGAAAGTACACAGCTGCGGTCCATCCTATTTCATCGTTCCACAGACCACATTAAAGTAGATACTCTGTCTCACAGATTAACAGGACAAGGGCCGATCTATTGTCTACAACCTATTTTATATCCGTCGCCTTTCAGGTAGTCTTCTCCCATTGGTTGGCTGGGGCCAGGTCCTATTGGCCCCTTGTTGGCACTTAGGCGTGCCCACGCCTCTTAGCGCTTCTCTGCTCTGATCAGATCTTCAGTCACCCTTTTAAGAAGTGGTGTACCCTTACAATTTACACATTCATAATACTTCTAAATAAGGACATAATAAGGTACATTGTAACGTCTTATATATAAATTTTTATTACACTTTACAGACTGTACAGGATACGACACCCTCTGTCCTTAGACCCTCGCATCGCACAAGGAAAAACTCCCTAAAAGATACCCCACAATTAGTGGAGGAAATATGGAAGAAACATCAGGGAGAGCAACTGAGGAGGGATCCCTCTCCCAGGACGGACAGACGTGCAATAGGTGACGTGTGTACAGAACAAACAACATAGTTAAAAATACAGCATAGACAGTCTATGCAACAGAAAACTTGATACGATCGTATATAAAAAAGATGGATCCAGGGGGATGTCAATAAAGGCTTCCTGGTGTCAGGCAGGACCAGGGCAACAGGTGCAGCCACGATTCGCGATCCAGAAGTAATCTTTAATAGTGGCAACCTGCCAGATGAGGGACACAGAAACTCTGGGGATGATGCCCCGGATGGTGACTTAGTAACATGCATTTAAGGGACATGAATGCATATCAATAGAGAGGGAGAGGAGAAGAGCGAGAAAGATAGGGAAAGGAGGAGAGGAGTGAGTCCCCGACAGTCAAAGGCTATAGCAGCATGTTACAGCCGATGGCGTTGGCCTTATTACTCTTCCTGTAGTTCGTGTGTGTGTCCCATTTATTATGTTAATTAGGATGTGAGGAAGACCAACGTGGATTGGAGGATACCGGTTCCGGCTCTCCAATCTGAGGCGCACGGTGTGGACCAGGATCTTCAAGTACCTGGCCTGCTCAACAGTTTTGGGTTGCTACTGCTGCTGCTAGATGTATATGTGTCAACCTTAGAGTGACTTTGTCCACTGTCTGCGTACAGCACGATAGGTGCTTCGGTGTGTTTTCTGTCTTTATTCTACCTTGTGTGTTTTGTAAGTATTTAGTTTCACCCAGTTGTTCAAGAGGTGTCTTGATTGGGTTTGGCTGAAATGCCTTATATGCTCTTATGTTAAGAGCCCTCCTTTTGTTCTTTGAGTGCGTAACTCCTTGTAGTTGTCCATTTCATCCTTACTGTCAATAAATAGCTTTGTTTAACCAACACCATCTGGTTTTATGTTACACCCTTTTCCCTTCTCGAGCTGGGCCGTAACACAGCATAACTAGGGGCTGGTCCAAGGCAAACCTGAGCCAGCCCTAACTATAAGCTTTACCAAAGAGGAAAGTCTTTAGCCTGCTCTTAAATGTGGAGAGGGTGTCTGCCTCCCGAACACACACTGGGAGCTGTTTCCACAGTAGAGGAGCTTGATAGCTGAAGGCTCTGGCTCCCATTGTACTTTTAGAGACTCTAGGAACCACAAGTAACCCTGCACTCTGGGAGCGCAATGCTCTAGTTGGTTTATAAGGTACTATGAGATCTTTAAGATAAACCGGAGCCTGACCACTAATCGCTTTGTAGGTCAGGAGAAGGATTTTGAATTTTCTTTTTCTATTCTGTATTTTACCGGGAGCCAGTGCAAAGCTAATACAGGAGTAATATGATCTTGTTTCCTAGTTCTTGTCAATACTCGTGCCGCAGCATTTTGAATCAACTGAAGAGTCTTAAGGGATTTTTTGGGACAACCAGATAATAAGGACTTGCAGTAATCCAGCCTTGAAGTAACAAATGCATGGACTAGTTTTTCTGCATCTTTTTGAGACAGGATGTGTCTTATTTTTGCAATGTTACGCAGATGAAAAATTTGCAAACTTGAAATTTGTTTTATGTGGGAGTTAAAAGACATATCCTGATCAAAGATAACGCCGAGATTCCTTACAGTGGTGCTGGAGGCCAAGTTAATGCCATCCAGAGTTACTATGTCATTAGACAATACGTTTCGGAGGCGTTTGGGGCCAAGTTCAATAACTTCTGTTTTGTCGGTGTTCAACATCAAAAAGTTGCAGGACATTCAAATTTTTATGTCTTTAAGACATGCTTGAAGTTTAGATAATTGATTGGTTTCATCTGGCTTGATTGATAGATATAATTGGGTATCATCCGCATAACAATGAAAGTTTATGGAGTGGTCCCTTATAATATTGCCTAAAGGAAGCATATATAAGGTGAATAGAATAGGTCCAAGTACAGAACCTTGCGAGACTCCATGACTGACTTTGGTTTGCATGGAGGATTCATCGTTAACACGTACAAATTGAGATTGCTCAGATAAAAAGGACTTAAACCAGTTCAGTGCGGTTCCTGCTATGCCAATGAAATGTTCCAG
>CALSCE010003134.1:2487032-2518033 GCA_943593645.1 Bovichtus variegatus
TCTGTCTGTCTGTCTGTCTGTCTGTCTGTCTGTCTGTCTGTCTGTCTCACCTTCAGTTCACCATCAGTGAACCGTGTGCAGAATTTGATGATGCTCTCTGCTGTGATGGCGTCACTCTCAGGCTTGTACTTGGTCATCTCATCCTCCAGGGTGATGAGGCGGATGGCGGGACACTCCTCTTTCTTCAGGCCAAAGAACTCCAGGATGCGCTGGTTGTCGTCCACATCGCTGTCGATGAAAATGAACAGGATCTGGATGAGGGAGACGGAAGAGGTCAATATTTGATTTCATCTTTATAATTCATTCAAAAGACCTTATCTGAGCAAAGTCTTTAAATATGCGTGTTTAATGTATACAGAATGCACGTCGATCACATTCGGGAGGTGCTTTCAGACAGTTCACGTACCCGACCCTTGAATCCTTCTGCGGCTTTCTTAAACTCAACCATTTTGGCCTCGAAGTCTTCAGCAGTTTTGGGCAGAAACATGAGGATGTGGGACTTGATTTCTCCACCGAAGATTTTTGGGGCAGTCTGCAGAAAACAGAAATATCCAAGTTTGATATATGGGGATAACACTTGTACTTGTTGTATACAGTAGTGCAAGTGGAGAAAAGCAATATAAATGGTCACGTTGATGTGCATGGCCTCAGTCATTACCTGCTCTGTGAACTCGATGACCAGAGGCAGCTGGTTGGCCTTGACGAAAGCCAGGAGGTTTTCTTTAGTCAGCTCTCCATCAAAGGTATTACGTCCTTCATCGAACTGCAAAGGAAACATGGAAACATTTAGATACAAATATTATCCGCCAATCTAGTCTGCCTGTGAACACCAAACATAGATTTACCACTTTAAAATCCCCTGGTAACCCCCAGCTGACGAAAGAGCCAGCAGCCCAAGTGGACTTTTATTAAGTGTTAAGAATAGCAGTGGTACAGCTGTGCCAAGCGACCCTTACTGGCACACAACAGGAAAAAAGGAAATTTGGGCAGTGGCATGCTGCCAGCCTTGTGGGCACTGACCGAGGCTATGAAACTTCAGCCTCAAACCCTGTTGCAGTAAACACGTGACAGACCCCAGCTGTTTTTTGAGACAGAGCCCCTGCTTTAGGAGTGTTTGCCTAACTGTAACCTGCAACTGCAACCAGCCCACATGTCAGCGGTGTTAGGATGAGGGTAAAGTTACCAACATGGATGAGAGGCCAGACAATGGCAGTGGGAGGACTGAGCCTTTGTGCATGTGCCAAAATGAAAGAAGATCATCCATAAGTCAAAGGACTGAGTGCAGAAACGCACTGAAATATTTAGAGTTTGTTGATTCTTGTTGAAGCAGCTGCAACTGCATGAAATTATTATTTCATAACTGATGTACTGCAAACTAGAAAATGTTACAAACATTGACGGCCATCACAAAGTACCACAACAAAAAGCGATAAAGCAGGACTTAAATAAATATATAAAATCAATCTGTGTGAAACAATTAGCAAAATATGGTAAACGGAGCACAATCATATAGCAAATAAAAAAACCTCCAAAAGCCCTTTACAATGCCTAAATGCAGCCATGTCTACAAACACTGATGACAGCAGTGCTCTGCACGTGAGGAGTGGGCAGGCTTCAGTATCTTGCCAGTGATGAACTCCTGAGGGAAATATCCAAATATTTAGCTGTTAAAAGATCCCCTATGTCCCACAGTTAGTTTAACTGGGTCTGTCTGCTGTTTGGTGCTGAGCATGTAGTGTGCAGTGAGTTTTTAGAGCCTTTTCACTGAAAACGGTTGCCTGCTGTGGCCAAAAACGACACAATGAGACAGAAAAAACTGTACATTTTCAGACAGCTAAACACTGAGCTACACTCACTATAAACATTTCACATCAACTTCACATAGTCTGATTATTTGTTACAATTCCAGCCAGTCAGCATTTGCATTGGAGAAGCCGCTTACGAGTTTCAAACCTTTGATCTTCTTAGAGATGTGGTTATATTTAAGCAGATGCACCTCTGAGCACTGTGAGCAAAGAATTTAAAAATTCAATAGATTTTTCCCCCTTATGCTGAACTACTTGCAAGTAGAGCAATCATCATGGGCTTAGGCTACAGGATGACGGTTTTCTTTCTGTTGGGAAATAGGGATTTGAGGATTTAAAAGAGTTAAATTACACCCTCACATTATCCAGTTGCTTAATTTTTTATTGACGGACATACTGGACCTTGACCCAATTTGACAAATCCACACGCCGACTGAGATACTGTTGTGGTGACAAGTTAGCTAAATGATTTGACGTATTCTGCATGGGATGGTTGTAGTCAGTAAGTAGCATCATGTCCGTTTAAAAAAAACAAAAAAAAAAAAAAAAAACAATACATAGTTTAAATTTCAATGAGCTACAACCTGGGAAGAAGGAAAGATGGTCTATTTGGGCCTGACAGAACACAGCTGCCATTCATCCATCCTCTGCCAATCGGGTTAGTTGATAGACGCACCATCACCTAATACAGCTCTTCACCATTTATCACCATTAACTCAACACGCTGAGGTCATTCAAACGAGTAGGTCGAGCAACAGGCCCAAAGGCAGGCGCACATCTAAAACCCAGGAGCACCTCGGACGAGCCAAGATTAGCAACAGAGTGGATACTGCGAGGTCAACAGCATCACATTACCATCAAAAACACTGGGCTGTCTTCAGCAGCTCGTCTGTAAATGTTTACACATGCCAGAGTGTGCGTTACACAAGCTTATGCAAGGCCAATAATATCCTATTTACAATATAAAATGACCCTAATTTGGGCAGTTCGTAAACACTTAATAATAATAATAATCAACAAATTAGGAATCTGTATCCTACGACACGTCCAAACAGTTTGTCCACATGTCTGAATACATATCGATGTAATATTTGTGTGCAGTTTAGTTTTATGATCTATGCACCTTATGCGTCACAATGCCATCTGAATTAATCATTTTGGAACCGTGAAGAAAGAAACTTGAAGAAGTCACCTTCTTAAAGAGGACAACGCTGTCCTTGGAAACCTCAAATTTGGAGAAAATGGCATCGTCAGCGGTCATGGCGAAGGGAACGTCGTCTGTGGCTTCAGCTGCTTTTTCATAGGCCTTAGCACCGGCAGAGTTAGCATCCTACAGACAAATGGAAACTTTCCTTAAGATGAAGCCATGTGCAAGTTATCTCATCTTATTAAGATTATTATTACATTTAAACTGCAGTATTTTATTTTTAATTGTGCTTTTGTGATGACAAAGCAACACAGCTTGACGTTAGCAATGCCAAACAATAATCTGACAAAGAAGTGTGTATACAATATATAAAAAAGGAAGGTGATTTAATACAAAAATTATTTATTTAATTCTTAAATTGAGATAACAGAATCATACCTTAAAGAATCCGATAACTGCCACCTCATTGTCAGCGATCAGAGACTCTGCCTCTGTGACTCCGGCCAGGGGGCCGACGGCCGGGCCTGTGCGCTTCTTCAGCCAGGCGACGATGTCATCTGCCTGCCTGCCAGCTGCATCACAACACAACACATCAATCACTTCTGTATGCACAGACGTCATGGCACTGGTCAAAAGCCACTAGTCAAATGCTAAACTTCAATGATTGAATTAAAACATGCACAATGTGATCAGCTTCATGCATATTAGGAAAGTTGGATACATATTTCTCAGTAGTTGAACAGGCCAAAGACAAACATGACCTCAACTTAAATATTCAGTGCCTTAGGGGGTGCAGGTGTTTAGGAGAGTTTACCCTCTACTGTGGTTAAACTCCTAAGACTTCCTTTGTACATTACATGATGTTAAAAGTGCATTTTGAAAGTTAGAATATGTCAACCGCAAAAACAGACCACTTCTTCTGCACTTCTGAAACCTCTGGCTGCTCAAATCCAAGCACCATGTTGTACAATAAGTGCATTATAAAAAATAACAATCATGACACAGACATTGAGAGGCAGCGAAAACATGTCTACCTTTCTTTGGAATAAGAGAGTGCAATTAGAGCTGCGACGTTTAGTATTACTTTAACAAAAACGATTAATTGATTATCAAAGTAGTTGGGGATCATTTGTGTTTGTTTAAGAAATTTTTTCATGCAAAATTGTCAGAAAATGCACTTTTAGCCTCTCATGGTATATGGAGATTTCCTGCTTTTCTCTGTTTTATGTCATGTTAAAGTGAATATCTTTGGGTTTTGGACTGACAAAACAAAGAATTACCTTTGACTTTGAGAAACTAAGATTGAAACCTTTTACTTTTTTCTGACATTTTATAGACCAAACGATGAATCTGGAAAATAATCAGCAGATTAAATAGATAATGAAAATAATCATTAGTTGCAGCCCTAGTTGCAATTAAACTGAACTAAAGATAGACCTGGCTGTCAGACTGACCCGCTGATGCAACATAGTAGCAATTTCCCTGAGAAACATGTTGATGAAGTGATGCAGTACATAGTCTTGGAGTTGTGAGGTTTTGTGGTAGTCATTTCCCCTAACCCACTCCCTCCTTTCCAAAGCGAGCCCGGCCCAGGCCAGCAGAGAAGAGGCAACGTGAAGAACTGCACATCTCTCTTTTGGCTCAGAGTCAGCATGACAGGAACGTGCAGAGAAGGCCCAGCCAACATTTTGTCTCAGTAGTCATGCTCAAAGCTGATTGGCTGACTTTCGGTTTATGCTGCTGTGCAGATCATATTACCAGGATGAAGAAAGTCAATAGGGCTTGCCTTTAGTTGTCATAACGGATTCTTTATGTCATCTATGAAGCCTTTCATGAGATTATATTATGAAATAATATTCACTCACTTTCCTAAAATAGTAGTTACTCAAGATTACATCACATTCATTAAGGTGAAATGGGTAGTGAAAAACCAAGTTGGTCGGGGGAAGAAAAATACATTGAACTTTTATTTATTTATTTTTTAAATGGCCGTTTGACTAAATACGAATCCCATTAGGAGAATACGGACATTAGAAATCAAATCATAACATACGAGTATAGAAAACACATCAACAAAAAGTAAATGTCCTACCACTGCCTCTAACTTCTAAGTAATGCATCTCATGTAGTCAAGTCTGTACAAATGAAAATCACAATAATACTCACCAGAGTATTCTTTGGGTGACTCCTTCTCTCCACCCTTAAAGAACTTGATGGTGGGGTATCCACGGACGCCATACTCTTGGGCCAGTTCGGTCTCCTCTGTGGCATCCACCTTACCCAGGCGGACCTGTGAGCCCTCGGCCTTCAGCATGCCGGCGGCCTTGGCGTACTCTGGAACCAGGGCCTTGCAGTGACCGCACCATGGGGCATCTGCAGGAGTGTCAGGAGGACATTCAACAGGGCACACACAGATGTTTGCATTGTTGTTTATAAGTAAATCTGACCTAGAGGGTTGATCATTTGCACAAAAGAATCATATCTAATCTTATAATATTGTTGGAAATAAACAAGTTTCTTTAAAAAAAATGCAATATGACATATGGAGCACCAAAAAGCTATTGTCATTAATGAGTATCACATTGAATGATTTTTTTCTGAGGATCACCCATACAAAAACACTTAATAACTTAATGACCAAGACGATGAGAAAAATATCATTCAAATTTAACAATGAATAACTGAATGACCAAGACGATGAGAAAAATATCATCCAAATTTAACAATGAATCGATCAACACTCGGTGAAGTTAGTTTGCAAACTTTTTTTTTGTTCAGTTTGAACTTAAAAAGGTCCTTTTTAAAGTCCAAACTGTTCCTTGAAAAGGCTATGAAGATTAGAGAGTAGAAAACTGCCATAAAATGCAGCATCATTTATTGACTCCTGTGGTTTGACTTGTTAAATGTGTAAGCCATGGTGTCCAATTGTACATGTAAAAGGTCTGGACACAAACTCCAACCAGATAATCACCTAATCACAAGTGACACGTCAAATAAAATGACCTGCATTGCATCACCTTAGATTCTTGACAAAGAACAACACTTCCTTGTTCCAGTCCAGTCAATATAAACGCACAGAAGAACTTTTGTAAAGTACACGTCAACCTAGCTCAGCCACCCCACCGAGATCCCGCCCACTTTACAAATACGTGGGCAAAAAAAAGGGAAAAGAAAAGCCTTCATCCCTCCCATCCCGGGCTCATTGGAGAGTCTTCCCCACGGCCATCTCCGACTGCTTCACAGATTTGTGAGCAGGTCAACAATCTGATAAAAGTATAGCGGGATGGACCTGCAGGCTATGAATTACTGGCTTAATAAAACGTGTGCAAACGCAAACTAACCACATTATTATTATTTATATTATTAGGGAAATATAAGAATATAATGTGTCAAGAACTGTATGAAAATGACAGTAATTGAGACTTCCGGGCAACACAAAAACTGAAACATATAGTATGAAACCCCAGCAGACAATGGAAACGTAATCGCCCTTTAGCACTTTACGGTGCTCTTTTCGCTTCAGACTACTTATGGCGTTAATGCTTATGTAATTACAGCATTATTCCGACGCCAAAAGTGATGATGGAAAATTTGTCAAAATGCAGTATGGTGCGCTGCTATTAGCCATCTATTACATGCTCGAGCTAGAGCTAAGTTAAAGCAAGCATATGGCTAAACAGAAGTTACATTATGATTAACGCTAGTAGTAAAAGACTAGCAAAACAAATGTGCGTTGTGCAAAGTTACACATCCTTCCCAGAATCCGTTCACAATTTAAGAATACTCGGAGCTAGTTGGTCAAAAAAGATTGTCTGACAAAGAGAAAACGCAGTCTGATAAACAATGCCCCGTCCAATTCACTCCGTTTGAACTACGGTGACATAGCCGGTGGAGGACTAGGTGAAATAGATCCACGCATAGATGCAAAATTAAGCACGACACAAGTAAGTTAGCAGCTAACAGCAGCAACTTGTCAGAAGTGTCAAAGTTTAATGCTAACATTAAGCCAGGCTGTATTTAGCTAGCTAGCCGGGGGACCGGTGAGCCTGCCGAAGACGTTAAGCGCTAGCTGGAGATATGTTGTAGCTACTGGTACTTACAGAATTCAACCAGGATGTTAGGGTGAGCTTTCAGAGCCTCGTCGAAGTTACTTTTCTTCAGTACCAGGACATCATCTTCCTCCCCGATCTCGGCTCTGCTGGCCACAGCCAGTGTGCAGATGAGCAGAAACTTCAACATAATAACCGACGAGTATTCTTCTTGACAGAGAGACGAGAGCTGCAGACACTGTCGACTACGGTGTAGCTGTGAAATTGGTCTTAGATTTGGTCTTTTCCTTGTTTTAGGTTGGGAGAGTACCTGGTATTTTGTGTCTACCGCTACTAACGTGGCACCGCACGCAGAAACCGGAGGGGTCAGCCGTAGTGCGCATGCGCATTTATCAGGCCGAAAGCAGTTCGTGTTGAAATGTGACTGGACCGCAGCAGACTGCACCTGGAAGTGAATGAGAGGCGGAGAGGCGCTCCCTGCACACATCAGCCCCACTGATAACACACAGGGGATCGTGGAAAACTCTATGGAAAACATCATTTTCAAGCACCTACACTATTTAAATGGACATAGTAATCTATATTTAAGCACAGTTTCAATCATATTGTCGCTACACCATGCAGTATTCTTTTCGTGTATCCAAACGTGTGAACAAACGACATGCATGTGTAACTGTAACTGATGCAGCTCTGGGGAGGAAATGTGTATGTTTGCAAACGGGATAGGCCAAAGTCTGAATGATTAGTAACACGTACACGATATGTCACGCGACGTTATTACTATCAAGTGTCTTTACACTCCAGTAAAAAAGAAAATCGCTTTAAAGGTTCTTATTATATATGATTATTTATGTCCTGGTAAGGTTAGGGTTAAATGCTTATTTCCCCCAAATAACGAAAATAAATGTTCTCACTTATCTCTGTTGGTGTATGGAGCCCCCAAAGGGTCACAGTAGGATTTGTTTTCCGGAACTACTTTTGCATTTCTTCGCATTTAGTTTTGCGTTCCCCCCATAGCCCGTATATGAAAACATTGGTTTGTTGACTAACAGTTTGAAACCCCGAGTTTGGCTGAAGTGGTTAAATCTGGTGCTATTGATATGGCTACAGTAGCTATACTACTCCTATTAACATTAGGCAAGAAAGCATCTTTAAGCCACGCAGGATTTTAACCAGCGTTGCTTCTATCAGAAAGTACAGATTTGTTATACACCACGTGAGTTCATACAGTAGCTTCAATACAATGCTCAGCCAGCACAACCATGCCAATTCACTGCACAGACACAACCCCTGCCTGTAGTTAGTATTACACCCATGATGAACTAATGTGTCACAGCTATAATCATAATAACCAGTGACAGCACCGGGCAAAGCTATATCTTCCCATGGCTATATTCATAATCACAGCTAGTTTGTCTCAATCAGACTTGGAGCAGGAGGAGGGGGGGTGAACTAGTTAGCTGCAATGGTGCAGACTTGAGCCTGAACCAGCCTCAGCTGTGTGATCACAACCAGTGTCTACTACATAATATACAATACTATGGCTAATACAGCTCAGCCTTTCTCTATGGATCAGAGGCATCCAACAATATGGGGAAACACTCCTTAGCTTAAGTCATAAAGACCGTTTTTTGGTTTTAACAGGTTATAACAGAAACACCTCTCTGTATAATGCAATGCAGTTCAACAGCAATGCTAACTGCAGCCTCCAAAATGATCATAATTGAAGCAGCAGAGGCAGAGATATCCTGACTTTTAGTCTCTAGATGGGCCAATCAATCACCTTTAAAAACAAAGACAAGGCAAAAGAGAGACTCAGCCCCTTATTTACTCCTGATTTAGCAGTGCTAGAAGATATAACCTGGAAGATGTAGAGGTATACAGAGTATATTTCTTCAGTTTGCATTGTGTATACCCACTTCTAAATCCCTTCTGATGATTTAACATGTTTTGAATATATTGTTGAATTTTAATTATGATGATATTTGAATGTTTGTTAAAAAACTAAACTGAACTGTCCACTGAAACTGAAACACCATGGTTGCCTTATCTTGAATATATTATATTTTATATGCCTGCATTAGGCCTACCTGTGTAGGACAAGTAATATTTGCAAACTGCTCCTTGACAAATAATGTTAATTTTTATAATAGTGGCACACTCTGACCGACACTCTCTGTTGCAAATCAGCTGTTCCAAGAGACAGTTCACAAAAGAAACTACTGGTCCATAGAATACCTGCTAGGTGAGAGAATAGTTGCCCACTTTTCATGTGTGGATGGACTAAAGAATAAGGAATAGTACTCTCAAAATGCATAAATATGTAGTTCCCTCACCCTATAGTCCAGTATTAATTGCAAAATCTGCACCTCTTCTGTGGCTAATGTTAATTTCATAATGATCCCTACTCCCTGAAGTCAAGCAGCACAATTTAAGTGAGAATACGCGAATACGACTGGCCCATTTGAGTGAACTAAATATGCAAGAGTAGTCTTACTGTTTATAACACAGGGCGTTTATCCTTTGCTGGACGAGCTGCTTTTAAAAGAAATATATTTATGGACATAAGTTATGAGTATACGGACTTCTCCAGCCACACTGTGGATGATCCAACCACCTGCTCAGCATTTAGGCATTTTAAGGGATAAATACACAACTGCATTCAGAACTAAGAATTAAGTTAGGATACTAGATGAAGCTCCTACTCACGCCCTACTAAATTCTTTAAGGCAATCAAATTCAATAAAAAAAAAGCTTCCAGTGATTAAATCTGACTGATGTCAATCATCAATTCAAGCTTTGAAAAGACTATGTGCTTCCACAGGCCATGTGTTTGAGTACTCAGGGACAAACAGCCGTCATCTATCTGCGTGCAGCCAGCATCTCTGGCTGTGACACACAAGCAATGGTTGGTTCAGTTTCCTGGCAACAAGCTTTTCTGAATGAAGCAACAATGTTAAGGCAAATTATTTATCCTTTGCTCCCTTAATTCTACATCTCTGACTTTGGAGCCGTTATGGGATTCATGGGAATGAATCATATTGATAAGTTAAGGCTGCTAATCATACAGTGTTCGTACACAAGGTGTTCGGGAAATGACTGCAGTACTGGGCTGGTGTTTGATTTAAATAGATTCTTTCAATATTCACAGAGGATTTGGTGTGTGCTTATGCAGTAATAGTGCTTGAAAAACAAATACTGTATATACTTTATTTTCTCAGTGCCAGCTATACATTTATTTCCAGCAAGGACAAAAAGACAAATGGCCTCCCTCTCTCTGTGAAGCATACGTGTCATGAACGCTTGGCACTACCCCGTTTGACAAAGCAGCAAGCTCTGCAAGCCGATTGGCTGAAGCAATTTAACAGTTTGTCACTTTTGGACTTGATTTGACCACATCCTCCAATCTGTCACAGAAGAAAAAACAAAATATCTTCATGCCAAAAACACTTATATCATCGTGCATAATTTATATAGTAGTGTAAAGTCGATGATATTATGAAACGAATACAAATGGTAAAGTTTGAATCACAACAGGTAATCCTGGTGAATGTTCTTTTTACTGGACACCCTTCATTAGTTTTCACTATGTGTGATCTCCACACAGCAAAGGGAGAAGCTATCAGTTTATTTTATCACGAGTGGTTTTTAAATGCAAATATTGCCCTCCCTAACCGCAGTTGAGCAAATTTCATCTCCTTTTTATTATTTGTTTAACTTCTATGTAGCCGGCAGGTCAAACCCAACAGTATGCTGTGTATAATAAAAGGAGATTAAAGGAACACTACCTACGATTTATATTTAAAATACTCACTCTGTGTTATCTTGAATTCTTAAAGAAAACGTAGTTGTTCTCGATTTTCATTAAAACATGCTAATACAGGCAGGTGTGCTATTTAAGGTGTTAGCGAAAATGCATGTTTTTGTGAAGTATTAAGCATACGACTGGATAAATGAGACTTGGATGAGACAGATGTTTTGATATAGTTATGCTTTTGATAAACGCGGCTTTTCAAGACTCTTCTCTGCTTTTGGATTGTTCGTTTACTGCGGAGGCATGCTAGGAAAAACAATGTTTTCTTCGAGAATTAAAGGTAACAGGTTGAGTAATTGATATACAAATCACCATTCTTTACAGAAAGAAGATTAAAATACAACTATATCTCAGTATGTTTAGAATGTTTAGAATGGGGGTTTTGGCACATTATCTACTTGCAAGGTGCATGAAGAAGCTTTTTTAAAAATGAAAACAGCCGCGTGCAGCCGAGGACAAAGCTATGAGGGCGGTGAAAGTGAACCAAAAAGTTAGTCGTCGGAAAACCAAAACAGTGCGCTGAGAGCTGAGGGGAGCTGCAGTGAAGTTGTAATTCATGCTGGCTTCATCAGTGAATCCTTTCACAAGTAATCATGTGATCAATCGAACATTTCAATATTTGTTATAGCCACTCTCAGTAGAAGGATAGACCTGTCACCAGCAACATCTACTTTAAGTATCATAAGTAAAAGCAGTCTTTATGCAAAATTATCATTGGATTATTATTATGTGATGAATTACCATGTAAGCGCTGTATGTTTCTGTGTGAAAAGGCAACATGTTTTGTAGGTAAAATCTTAATCAGAAAATTAACAACACCTGATTCAAAGTACAAAATTGCATAAAATGGAAATACTCAAGTGAAGTACAGCTGTAATGATTATTCAACTAATTGATTAGTCAATCTACAGAAAAATAACCACCAACTATTTTTGATAATCTATCAATCGTTAAATTAGTTTTTCATGCAAAAATGAAAGAAAATACTGTTTCAACCTTTCAAATATGGAGATTTCTCCGTTTTATATCATATTAAAGTGAATATCTTTGGGTTTTGGATTGACAAAACAAAACATTTAAAGACATCACTTCGGACTTTGAAAAACCGGGATAGACCTTTTTCGCTATTTCGCTATCGAGAAAAATTGTTCAGACAGGCAGATTAATCGACATTGAAAATAAATATTGGTCGCAGCCCTCGTACTTAAAGGTTCAAAGTGTAATTCTGTTTTCCAAAGAGATAGGGGGCAATATTTCACCTCTAAACTGGGTCCATACAGTCTCTAAAGTTTATATTTTAGTTGTAGTAGTTTGACATATTTATTGTTTTCTAATTTATTCTTTATATTGTGTATTACATTTACTCCTGTGTAATGTCAGTCAGTCAGTCAGTCAGTGGGCAAGAATACCAAAATACAACCAAACTGCTAAAACTGTGAGAGCCAAAAACTCTGCTGTCTTCTAATCTTCACGTGGGGCTGATCATCTGTGTTTACTGAGAACTGACGTTAACCGGGGCTGTAGTCCGAGTAACGTTACGTTACTTTGAATGTAATCCAATAAAAAAACTATAACACAGACACAGAACATGGCTGTAATATCTACAGTCAGACTGAGGCAGACTGGAGCTCCACTGACTCACTATCACCTCTAGAGGAACAAGTGGTATTACACACTGGACGCAGCAGCTAGCTGTTAGCATGCTAACTTAAGTAGATATCTCTGCAACACAACACACAGACGTCTTTGACAAAACGTCATCACTGTTACCTCTTCACACTCTGTTGATAATGCTAGTTCATTGTTTTAATAGTTTAAGTTAAAATTCTGGCACATCTTGCACATTGAGCCTTTAAAATATGGCCAACTGTCGACACTTTGGTCGGGGATTCTGTTGTATTCAATATGCTGGTGGAGCCTCAAGCAGAGGTGAGCAGCGGGCTATAGAGGTTGGGTCAGCTCACTTATTTCTAACGCCTCACATACGGCAGATTTTCTTCCATTTTCAAACTTGTAGTCTTCAAGTGACAACACTTGAGACAATTTATCTGACTTCACACATCTCCCTCTGGAGCCACAGGGCTGAAGATATATAATTAATACAGAACTGAAACATTTCAAAGCATATGTTTTCTTTCTTTTTACATTACATCTGCGGGAATACATTTTATCAGACATATGTCCATAAACATTCGATTTTCTTTACTGTACTAACACGTCACTGTAAGACTTTACATATATAAACATGACATTTGCTGCATTAGAGTAGAAATAGGCTGTTGTTGACAGATTGTTTCCTTACTTTGGTTGTTAAACAAGCTTTCAGAAGGATGTTTCATAGCATAAATGGCCATAATATGTGTGTGGGTTTGTTTAGGCTCTTGATCAATATTAATAAGTCATTACTCTATCTGGTGCCGTTATTTCTGGTACGTCGAGGCTGTGAACAAGCATCCAGCGTCACAAGACAAATGATTTTGAAGCCATAAAAACAAATGACTAACTGCTTTTAACTGCATTACGACACTTGACGTATTCACTAGATTGTTTTAATGATTCAGTGCTCTAACTCCTTAGCTTATTCATTCTTTCAGGAAGATGTGAATTTATGATGCATATCGGGAACAGGCCACTGTAGGATGAGCCCTTTGAAAATAGAACTCTGGGCGATAATAAAAAGGTTTTAATAAAACTTAAATTTGATTGATGAGTACATTCCCTGACAAGAAGTTCACAGACTCACATTGTCGGGACATCACACGGAGTCGGAGACAGCAGCAGTCCCTAAGCTCTGTCTCCAGGCTAATGGCTTGTGGCACTCTTGCCCGCTCCAATCTCTCCTCAATCACCAACCGGTGTAACTCTCCCTGCAGGTGGCAGGAAATGAGGGCAGCAGTTGATTAGAGCAGAGGCGATCGCTGAAACCGGCAGCGGGCTGCTCGGGATAAGAATAGCTGCTTCAGTGCGTCTGTTGGACCACAGGTTACTGTGACTTACTGGTGCTTTCAGTGTATCCACCACCACTTCAAGACTGCTTTAGTATAATAGTCAGAACATTCCCAAATGTATTACATGTGTATATTTTGGAGGACGACCCTATCGGACCAAGACGGGAAGGAATCAAGTCTTTGACTTTCTGTTCATAGAATTAAGAAATGTTTTTGATAAAAGCAAATATGAAAATGAAAACTGACTAAGCAAATAAATCATGACGTATATGAACATGTGACTTAAGCTTTTGCTCCACCAAAGAGTCGAAACAAAGCAAAAACCTCAGACCTGCGTGGAGCAGTGAGACAGCCTCACTTATGCTTTTAATTATGTCATCTCTTCTTCTGCAATGTTTTAATGACACCCTAGCGGAGAGTTAACGCAAACAGCTGTTTTTCTGGATGTGCTCAATTCATAATGTTCGCATAACTTTTGTGGATTTTCTTTTGCAGATTGTTTTGTGAATTAAGTTAAAATGTGTGCTACATTTGGATGGAATCCTAGCTTTTGTTGCATTTTTTTTAATCTAATGTGCTCGAGCCAAAGATGGATAACATGTCAGTCATGTTGTGAGTGTTGTTCTAAATGGCTTGCTTGGAGCTTCACAGGTTTCAGGTTTCATTACCTTCTGCCCCACCACCCCAGGTAAAACGATTAAATTATAAATACACACGCAACACAAAGACCTTGGAGAGCTGATCAGCTTTTAATTGGACTGTTGCTATAGAAGTCTCTCAGCCACTTCTCTACCACACACATGTACACTACATACACACAGAGCGTTTAATCTAATAAAGCCTATTAAAGCTTCCTGAAGCTCATACTGCATCAGTCACGTGTGCTTATTGGGAATATGTTCAAGTGTCTTACCGGTTTTGGTGTCTCTTATGGCTCTGGAATAAGAGCTGCATGTGTTTTTCTGATTGCCTGAACACCTTAGCTTTTGTTTCTTCCTAGCATTGAAATGATGAACGCAATGGAATTGGGGCTGACCAAAACTTTATTCGGAGATCCAAATTTTTTGCTTTTGGGAAGGAGGAGTGACGAGACACGCACCGCACAGGGGCATGACATGACAAAGGTCCCTGACCTGACTTGAACACGGGACATATTCTCCAGTGTATTAGTGGGACTTTTGCAAGAACCCTGTTTCCATATGACCCTGATTTGGAAAATATCCAAACCATCTTTGAGTCAATGTGCTTGTGGGAAAATAAAATAAAATAAAGGTATGATTGGATGTCTAAATGAAATGTCAGTAGAGGAAGGGGAAGTTGGTGTGAAGTAATAAAAGGTTTCAGGAAGTGAGGTTTGTTACAGAAGAGAGAAGGCCTCCTTTGTTTCCCAGCTCGTGTTCCTTACAACACTTCCGATTTGAAGAAGATGGTGAAGGAAGAGGGTTTCAGCAATAGTTTTCAAAGTCATATGAAACAGTTTGAAGCAATTTGTATATGAAATCATTTTTGGATTGCATGTAATAAACAAGCACTTTGGACCTTCTTCCAGTTACATAACCCATGTCACTTAGTCAGCTGCGACAGTAGTGTTCAGAACAGATGAAGAAGAAATAAGTGAGTGTTTCTGTGCTATTACATATCTGCCATCTGGGACACATACTTGGAGGTCAATTTCATTTCTTCTTAACAACATGCTGAACTTTGGGAGATTATTTCACTCATTAAAATGTCTCTATGGTGTGAACTTCTCAAAAGTGCAATCATCCACACATCTGCAGTTGTGGCACTAAGAAATGGCTGAATGGTAATGTAGTCTTAACAGGAGGTGTATGCTGGCAGAAGCAATGACATGTTATATCCCACTCTGCTCCAGCCGACCTGCTGTGAACTGACTCAGCCCGGACACACTTGCCCCAGCCGGACTGCTGCCACTGGGGAAGTGACTACCGCCACGCAGGCCTGCTATTTATCAAACGGGCTGTACTTTCTCAGCTAAATGTGAATAAGTATAGTGTGATATGTGGGAAATTGTCTTTTTGCTTGCCCCCTTTCCGGATCAGATCGAATGGTTGACTGCAGATCAGTATTGTTAGAATCCTAAGGTCCAAAGTTTTTTTTTTTTTTGCTATCACCAACCTATTTACTTTTTAAATGACATTGGACACATGTAGAGAGAGCATCTTCATCTCCTTAAATTCATTAAAATTGTTTCATAATTGCATTATTGACTAGGGGTAGAGGTGATGTAAGGTTACGGAAACAGTGTAATAACAATAATACCAATAATAAGAGACGAGGAGGTTGAAACCAAAAAAGGTTGTTAACATCATCCGATGCACACTAAAGCAAAGCCCATACATCTTTCTCCCTGACCACATCCTCCAGCTCCACTTTGGAATAATCTGAAGTGTTCCCAGGCCAGCTGGGGGATGTAATCCCTCCAGTGTGTTCTGCATCTTTCCTGTGGTCTCCTCCCAGTTAGACATGCCAGAACATCTCCACAGCGATGCATCTCGGAGACATACTAATCAGAACCTCCTCAGCTCAGTTCTTTCCACTTGATAGAGTAGCTGTTCTAATTCAAGCTCCTTCTAGAAATCTGAACCCCTCACCTTTTCTTTAAGGCTGAACTCAGACACAGTGTGTAGGAAGCTCATATTGGATACCTCTATCTGCGTTTTCATTCTTTTGGTCTTTACCCGAAGGTCACTACTGTAGGTGAGGGTTTGAACGTAAATTGGCCAATCAATCTTTACCTTCCCATAATGGAAGGTCTCCACACATCTGCTTCCCCTAAAGAGTCGGCCCATGACATGGGACTCTTTGTGCCCAGTACCCCAAAGTCCCTTAAACAAGAGATCTCAAGCAAAGACTGTACACAACAAAAGGATGTCCGTCACCATCTTGTTTTTTTGGAACCAGCAATGACAGGAAAGGGTGGAGCTCAGTACAGCCTGAATAACACTGAAAAATTAACTTTTAGGCGAACAAATGTTCCAATGAACTTTCGTGAACTGAAAACACATTGTGAAAGGATTAAAGTTCTAAGACGAAACCACGTACAATGCCACGACCGGGCATAGCTGTGGTAGCGACCTCGCAATCACAAGGTCGCCCTGCCATAAAGCATCCCCTGCTTCTTCGTGTATTTTACTGTTCTCTGACCGGGAAGGAAACAACATTGCTCCTCCTGAATCTGAACACCATATTCCAAAATATGAAACATGACTGACTGTTATTAATAATACAAAAGACTAGCAGCTTTGGCAGTTGACTCATTTCTAACGCATCACAATATTATCATATTGCCCAACCCTGCTGGTCAGAATTTGGACAGCCTTTTCTGGTCCATAGCATGAACAAAATACAGAAGTTATTTTAGGTGACTCAAACTGCTGTCATTCAAGCTGTGGGACGCCCTTTTGAGAGAGTGTTGAAAGCACAAAAGAGATGAACCACAGCACTATGTGACATTGATATATTGTATAACACATGTATGAAACTAAACAATTTATCCCATTTTTCTGCTTATCATGACAACCATCTCCCCCATCATGTTGCAGAGCAGGATGCATTTTCTCATTCACTCTGATTGTAAGTCGCCATCATTATTTATGACTGATGAAGTCCACTTACATACTTCTGCCTGAGCGCCGCATGACCACCACAGAAGATAAATAAAGCATGATTTACTGTTAGCTACCAGAATAAATGTATTATAGTTTTCATTGCCCCCCCCCTCTGGGTAAATTAGTGCTAATGTTGAAGGATCAGTGACTGAAACTGTCCATTGATTGAGGTGCCTGTCAGCCACATGGACATGACGGGTGTAGCTTATCTACACAATATAGAGAAAAGTCACCACTGTGTTGGAAAAATCCACCTGAAGTAGGGTCGGATCGTGTTACAGAGCGATGTTTCTTTTCCCTCACAAACAATCTTTGGCCAGCATCATCTTCCAGAGTAGACATGAACCATTTAGCCATCACAGAAACGTTAATACGCTGCAGCAAGCGGTGACGTTTCTAAATGTTTTTTACATTACTCTTTGCTAATATAAAAAGCGAGAGGAGTTAAAAGGTTTGATAAGATATTCGTAAGCGTCAGATATTATTCAACCCTGGTATTTTGCCAGGAACCAGATCCAAAATGGAACCGACAATCCGAACCCGACCGTACCTCTTCTACTTTAGTGCTTACCCTGTGGTTATGGCAAATTCGGTGAACTGATTAATATTGACTCTTGGCTTTTAAAATGACTGGGAATCTATGAAAATCTCATTCTGTGCTCTGCTTGGCTAACATTTGTCTCTTGAAGATGGCCTACAAAGTATTCACAAAATACTTCGTCTTACAAAGCTAATTATTATTAAGTTCTCCAAAATGTGGCCAAACGCATGCTTGTTTTTAAGAGGTGGGCTCTCATGGGCGGGTTCTGTTAACATAATGTTATTAATGACAAGAAAATACCTTATTGTCATTTGTGGATGGGCATCACAATTCTTATATGAATTGATTCGATGCTTTGAAACAATTCATCTTCCTTCTCCTCTTCCTCCATGTCCTTCATTTTCCTCTCTGTTCCTTTGGTGCACTTCACATCCAAGCAAGCTCAGTGTTGATGGTTTGTGATCGAGAGGCCGGAGGTTGACTTAACTCATTTCCTCTCTCTGACAACAAGTAGCTGCTGCTGTCATCCAAGTTAACGTGTCCTGAGAGGAAACATTTCCTCTTTCACAGGAATAATGAAAGGCATCCATTTAATGAATCTGCCTTCCTTGTTATTACGTTGTGTACTTTGAGGTTATGAAAACACTCACTGTCATGAACATTGATACATAATGTTGATGAACATATTTATGTTTCCTTCTGAGTATAAGCTTCCCATGGGTGCAGCACTCAATCTCTCTTCTTCACTCTTTAGAAACCGGTGCTCTACCACGATGGTAACTTGAAATGTCCCTGGACTTTTTAACTTGCATCTAGTTGTTTGGCGTCACCACGCACTTTTTTGTTGTCTAAAATGTAGCCTGATGTGTGTGACAGCCAGAGAGGCTCCCACTGCACCTTACAGCTTATTTTTAATTGCATCCTGAATGCTTACGGTACTTGGAAAAGGTCGGCTGTTCTCAGGATGTGACATGATGATGAATGGTGACTGAGTGAGCACAGAACGCACCTTTTTAAAGAGACTTTGTTTCCTGTGGCCTTGATGGAGATAGTGGAGATGTCGGGCGGACAGCTGCAGTCTGGAGGGAGTCGGCAGCCCCACCCCTCAGGGCAAGGTGTTTAATGTGAGGAGAAGAGTCAAGTCACACACACTCGAGCCTCTTTCTCCCAGAAAATTGTGATTGGTATATTTAATCGGACTCTCCTCTGTGTCTTCCTCATACATATGAATTTGTCTTAATCTCCCTATGCCACTTGAATTTAATATTCCCGACTGTCATGAATGTAAATGAAAAGCTTTGCTAAATAATCTAAATACAGTTGGGATTGGTCTGAAATAACTACTACAAGCAGGTAAGTGTCACTTGTCCCACCTGCCTTTTTCCGGCTCTTTCTCTCTTTCCTCATTTAATTTGGCACTCTCCTTCCAAAATTATACCCCCCCCCCTCCCTTCTCCTCTAGAGCTCTGATTTCAAATGCTATACCTCCATCACTAACACCATTATGCCATTCAGATACCACTTGATATCACCGGGATGAGTGCTGCGTCTCACGGCGTTAAGACGCTCCCATCTGATTATGCCCAAATTGAATCAGTTCTGCTACCACACTGCAACTCAAACTAATCCAGATACGGGAAACCGAAATGTGGGATCTTTGATCAAGGCTTGGTCAATTTGCCTCTGTAGGATGTGTGATGCGAAGAACATCCGGCAAATCACGATTAATAATTGGGATCTAGCATTGTTTAAATAATGATCCCACAGCTGTAGTATTTAAACACCAAGGGTCATGAGTCCTAAAAGAGAGACTGAATTTTATACTGTAAAGTCTCAAATAATATCCGTAGCCAGCATGTACGAATACATACTGGTTGCCAGGTAAAAACATTGAGGAGTGGTGCAGTTTGTGAACATTTCCATAATGCCAATGGAAGTTTACAGAGTCTGAGTAATGCTGTACTCAGTTGTTCTGGATTTCAACAGAAGTACTGTTTTCATTCAATGTTTAATTCCAATCATTTGTACTCATCATTGTACCATTTGTACTATAGTTCAGTGATTGAAACTCATCACTTCCTGTCGATGTTTTAAATTAAAAGCCCACCAGGATCGTTGGAATTATGCCCTTTTAGATACTGCGAGGCTTTGAATGATGGGACCGCTGAGGCGATTTCAATAATTAAACTGGAAACATTGAGCATAGTAATAACAGCTAGATGTGCTTAAAGCAAAGCGTGCTATGAGCAAAAGCTATTTATTAACCAAACCAACCAAGATATACCAGATGTTTTCTCAGGACCATTTTTGCTATTTTTATTATTGGTACAAAAGAGGCCAGAATGTTTGTTGCATTTCAACAAACATTCTGGCCTCTGGTAAGGTCGAGTAGGGAACTGCTATTTCCTATTCATCTTTGTCCGTCATGGACGTCCTTGTTTATTTTTCTTTAAAGCTGTATGTTAATGTTGGCTTTAGCAACATGACCTTTATAGACTGGCCATCAATTTAAATGTGTGTCCTGTCTTTGGTGTAAATGATTTGGCCACTTATTGTTTTACTGTTAAGCAGCAGACATGGCAGATTCATTTTGACATTTTTGTGGTTTGTTTTGTGAGGAAGAAATGAAATGAATAAAATGATCAAAAAAAGAGAGATGATGGAAGACTTTTAATGTGACACACCAGGGCAGGAAGTTTAATTGAGGGTATGTTAACAGCTATTGAACGAAATAAAGAAATGGAAGCGACTGGAAGTATTTAATGACTGAAACAGTATTTCTGTTGGAGAAGAGAAACTCTAAGCAGAGTGAAGAGTATGACATGACTACATTGTATTCATGAAATAAGGGCTGTAAAAATGTATATTTATACTGAAATTAAAACAATAGACAATGTGTAAACCTTTCGCAGATTTTTAGTTTGTATTAGAAGTATGCAGCATTATCAGCAAATTTAAATGGTGGTCAATGAGAAAACAAGGACGATTCTTACTAAAATATGATCAAGTATACTCATAAAACAGGGGGATTAAGAATAATGACCTGTCTCCTATATGAGCTTGTTTCAATTATAGCTTCCTCTTGTATTTGAGATAAACCGTTCTCTCTCCCCAACACTGTGGAGATTCGAGGCCGTGTTTTTTTGTCTTGTTGTTTTCCGTGTGTTTGAGTAGTTGGAAGTTTTGCGAGAAGTTGGGGTTCAAATATGGCTTCAATTGTGATTCAAAGCCATTTGACAGGAGGCAGGCTGTTTGGAAAAAGGCATGTTAGTTATGTAACAGAAGGGCCTTGGTGAGTGTGATAATGATTCAGACCGGGCCAACGGGCGCTTTTCTGTTGCATAACTAGTTGACACCTCTGTGTCCCTTGCACGCACGCACGCGCTGTGTTCACTGTGAAGTGAAGGGGCACAAACGATGCCCACGTCCCCCTTCTTTTAGGATTTCTCAAGCAGCTTTTCCACACTCTTCTAAAATCGCTGAGACTGGTGAAGTATGATCTAAAGTAAGCAACAGGTGGCAGAGAAAGCAACTCGTCCTGTGTTTTTGGGTTTGTTTGTGTAGAATATGTGCTTCGAATCTGCGCTCAAAAAGGACTGCTCTGACTTATTTGTAACACCGCATTATACAAGAGGTTTGCAGAACTGCTACTATATTGTGTCATGTTGTAAATACCTTCTTAGTATCAACAGCTGGTTTAAAGTTCACACTCTGAAGTGTAAAAGCTTCCTTGTTTACCCAGAAATTACACTCACTTTTGTTGCATTTGTGTTTCTCCAATTTCAAACTGACTACCCTATAAATACTTTCAGCTCCGTGGGTTGATGCCTGGAGTTTTCATATCCAATCATTATGGTTCTAAAATGTGAAAGGGCATTTAAGGTTAAAGTTTGACATATTTCAAAGCACAATGTCTTTTTTTTTTTTTTTTGGAGTCAATATAATATTGGATCATTGCAAACAAAATGTCTCCGTCTGCTGTGCCAACTCCTTAGTCACTCCATACCTGAGTCAGATCCTTATTTTTGTGCTGCTCAAAACAGACAAACAAACGCAGCTTACAAATACATTGTAACTGTACAGTTTGTTGGTGAAATATTTAGAGGCAACGTCTTTTGGTCAACTGTTGTAAATAATTTAGGATTTGACAGTGGTACAAAGTGATGAAGCATTTTCAAAAGCTATTGTTCAATGCTTCTCTTCGTAGATACAATCAATGCAAGAACTGCACTGGAGGGATGAGCAACATTATTCCAAAACATATTCCCTCACCTGACTGTTTTCATGACTGTGGTGGAGAGCGCTGGTTTTATTGATCTTCTATGTTCTGTCAACTCACGATGTACGGTGTCACTGCTTTTTCGTTAAGAAACTAAGATTTTAATGCTCATGCTTTATGAAATTGATCGACTGGTGACAACGTGGCAGCTCGCACTGAACATCAACACAGAACCGGTTTTGTTCATTGACAATTCCAACAAAGTCGTAGTGAACTGGTTTCTGTCCTCTTTTATATCTCACCAAAATCCCTGCAGCACTTGACAGTCTGATAAGTGAAAGATCTCCAGCCTCCCCACATTTCCTCCAACATAAAGCTGATACTGAACCTTTATCAAACATTGACACTATCAATGGAGTCCTGAAAATTCTCCTTTTCAAAATCAAATTCTTTCCAGAGATGACTGTTAATACCTTTGTGGCTACTGATACAGATATCCTCCCAAGTTATCCCATAGTTCTAACTCCCATTGTACTTTACATGGATCAGTAACATCTGATATTACTTTTCTGCCATGTCAGCTGTTACTGATCTGTAGATGTAGGAGATATGTTTTTTACTTGGTAAGTGTTCTATTAGAATAATAATATGTCTGCTAATGGTCGTGTCTCCTTTAGTCTTTTCCCACTCTGTATGGCTTTTAATGTCGTGCCCTGTTTGTAGGTATCAGAGCAGATCATTTGGGGGGGTTTATTGTCCCCACCGTCTGAATCAACTGTCCCACTGATGACTATCACACAGCGGACATGGCTCTCGACAGTGCCCCCCCCCTCCCCTCCTCCCCAGTCTCTCTCTCTAACTTATACGGACAACTTTGCAGCAAAGTTCAGTTTTTATTTATATTACAACAGTCTAAATCAAGATGACAGTTTACCCACAACAAATACTTCTCCAGTTATATTAAAACAAGCTCACTATATTTTTAACCCCTGATTAATCCGTACAGTATGCGCCTGCTTTTACACAACGCTCTACATGGGTTGAACAGGGTTAAGATCTGGTGACGACAGCATATGATTCACATCATTTTCATACCCGCCAAACCATTCAGTGAGCCTTCATGCCATGTGATAATGGGCAGTGTCGTCCTGACAGAGACCACTTCAATTCGAGCCGTTTCATTAAAGGATAAACTGCCTGAGATCTTTTCAATTGTCATATTGATCCAAAAGAGGGAGAGCGGTCGGTCACTAATTGGAAGATTGGTGGTTCAATCTCTACATGTCGAAGTGTCCTTGCAGGTGGCACCTTGTATGTACCAGTGTGTGAATATGTGTGTGTGTGTGAATGGATAAATGCAGGGGTGTGTTGTAAAGTGCTTTGAGTGGTTGCTAAGACTACAAAAGAACTATACAAATGTAGTCCATTTACCACTTAACATCTTTCCCTGATTAAAGGTCGTTACTTTTGAAACTTTTTTTTACAGTTAACATCATACTGTACCTATTGACTTGAAAATGTTTAAATAATGTGACATGTAAAATAAAATAAAATTTTTTTATAGTATTTAAAGTTTGAGCTGTGATCATCACATCAAGAGTGTGTTTCATTTGCTCTCAAAGAAAATTGATTGTCCTGCCTGTTTTCTAGTTGTCGACCATGGAAATGTCCATATAATAAGCAGTGATGTGTTTATATAGGACACTGTTGGATCACATGGACTCTGTGCCGCTCTCATACGAAGTGTTGTGACGCACACATAAAGAAATATGTAAAGAAAACATGGGATGATCCCCCTCATGGCCATCCAGCCGAGTGTCTCACACAGTCGATGTATATGTCTTTGATGTCTTGCATGCATCTCTCTTTCCCCATGGCTTCATTTGCTATAAGATGATGCATTCAAAGCCCACCAATAACTGCAGGGATTGCGCCATGCAACGCTTGGTCTGCTCTTCTCTTAGCATCTCTTAGGATTTGCAGCCATGATAATTGGTGAATGTGTAAATGTGTTGTGTATTTGTTTTTTATTACACCCGATCTGCAATACATATTTACAAGACACCTTTGTTGCCTGAGCAAAACGGCCAAATGTTATTAAGAAATGGAAAACACTACATCACATAAATGGTAAATGTTCTGCATTTATATAGTGCTTTTCCAATCTTTGCAATCACTCAAAGCGTTTTACAACACATCAGCATTTACCCTTTCACACACATTCACACAGAGTCACAGGCTGCTGTACAAGGTGCCACATGCTCATCAGTGATAACCATTCACACACACTCACACACCGTTGGCCATCGGGAATAATTGGGGTTCAATATCTTGCCCAAGGACACTTTGACATGCTGACTGCAGAGGCATAATGTCAAGCTTGTGAGGTATTAGTTCTGTCTAGTTTTAGATGTAAAACAATCACGCTGAAGCCTTCCCCTCTTCTTTCCTGTTTGTCCAGGCGCGTTACAAACAGAGTCTGGACCCCACGGTGGACGAGGTGAAGAAGTTGTGTACGTCGCTGAGACGCAACGCCAAAGAGGAAAGAGTCCTCTTCCACTACAACGGCCACGGGGTGCCACGGCCCACTGTCAACGGAGAGATCTGGGTCTTTAATAAGGTAACACACACACACACACACACACACACACACACACACACACAAACAAGATCAGTAGCCATTAACTTCTAGACCTTTACTGCAACGAGGTTCCAAAGAAAACTTAATTATCTGTTGCTGAGATGTCACCGGCTGTGTTTACATCACAAGTGCAATTATAATGTAATTAAGGAAATAATCAGATTGAACTCTATACTCTGGTGAGATCGATGCAGTAAAGCTCCCAGTCACAAGTAGCAGCAGTCCGATTTTATTAACATTGATAAACACCAGTGTTGATATGTCAGTTGCATTTGTTGATCTGTGGTCAGTCTCTCTGCAGCCGGTTCATTGTCATATAAGGAGTTGACACGGAGGAGAAGTGTGTACAGGGCTGGTCTTGAAGTCATCATTGTCATTTGAGAATGAGTTCATGGCATGTGTAATTGCATCACTTAAACATGTGGGCAGTGGTCAAACTATGGAGCCATATAACAAATCTTACTGCTTTGGTCTGGTTTGGCTTAATATCTTATAAAGCACTGCATTAAGTACTCACAGACATACTTACAAAAATAAGGACAATTTTTAGGACACTTTCTATGTTCTGTCCACTTGCTTTACCAAGCTTTACCTTGTTATGTGGCTTCTTCTAAAAGTCATTATCTCGAAGACTTTAAAATGTAATGTCTCTTAAGTCATTATGGCAGAATGAGGTTACACAATGGCGATTAAACTTATGGCTCACTGAATCTATGGAATGTGAGATCCAATAATTACCGCTTATCGGCAACGAACGAGCCGGAGATCTTCGAGGTTGTAACTTCAATGCACATATTCTTAATGGGTCAATGGCTTTCATTAAAAACCTTACAGGGTCATCCACAGAGCGAGCTTAACTACATTTCTTTGGAGCGTAGTTGTGTTAGCAATGTTAAAATCAGCATTTTATGTAATAACATTTTTGTTAGATTTTTATTTGGGAAGGGACAATGTACATTAATCAATTTATCGGCAGTCCCTTTGTCTGATGTTGTTAGGCATCCTATAATAATAAGAATTATACAATATGGAAAATAGTTAAAAACATACTACATTGTGGCAAATAGCAATATACGAAATCCAAATAAACGTGGGCTACAGTATAAGTACAGTGTTGTTAAATGTGGAAGAAAATAGCATCAGTGTTGACATTGTTGTTTCTCAATGAGCCATTTCTTAACATTACACTTAAATGAATAATATGATGGGGACCCTCTAATTAATTGTGGTGTGATGCTCTGAAGGAAAAGACGGCCTGGATGAATGTAGTTTTTCTGTTTAGGATTGCCGGTCCCCTCTATATATTTGTGAATTATAAATAACAAAATTACAATGCCAAAACAATATGAACAGAAACTAATGGAGCTTCTCTCCGCAGTACGAGATTTAGGCAAATAACAGATTAATTCAATTGAATATACAATTTTATTCATTAATCACAATTATATGCAGCTGCTCACTAAAACTGTACGTGGAAGTCTGTTGGTAAATACATGAAATGTTCTTTATACAGAATTCAGAGCACATCTATGATTGAGGGATTGCCTCCACGCCGCTCTCAACATAGCGATGGCTGCAGATTGCGCTGCGGCTAGCAGCTAACGCTAACAGCTAGAAAAGTGCTAACAGTGGTAACCTGAGGGGGAGGGTGGGTGTTACGTTTCTGCGACAATGCTGTGGACTGAGTTATCAGCTGTGACTGCTGTATTAGAGCAGTGCAGAGCGGCGGAGATTAGCTAGCCAGTGGGACACACACACAGGGACACACACGGGGACACACACGGGGACACACATAGGGACACACCCCGGATACTCGCATGCACTAACATGCACAAGCTGCCGCTCCACTACATGAACAAAGAACAGAGTAGCTCGGATTACAACACAAAATACAGAGTGTGACTTCATTGTTCAGGTAGACATTACTCCACTATATCTTTACATAGCAAGTAGTTGTTTGCTGATATATTGATGCTCTGAATGCCGAATATGTATGTATATATATATACAGTGCATCCGGAAAGTATTCACAGCGCTTCACTTTTTCCACATTTAGTTACGTTACAGCCTTATTCCAAATTGTATTAAATTAATCTCTTACCTCAAAATTCTACACACAATACCCCGTTATGACAATGTGAAAAAAGATTTATTTAGATTTTTGCAAATTTATTAAAAATAAAAAACTAAGAAATCACATTTACGTAAGTATTCACAGCCTTTGCTTAATACTTTGTAGATCCACCTTTGGCAGCAATTACAGCCTCAAGTCTTTTTGAATATGATGCCACAAGCTTGGCACACCTATCTTTAGGCAGTTTTGCCCATTCTTCTTTGCAGTACTTCTCAAGCTCCATCAGGTTGGATGGGAGACGTCTGTGCACAGCCATTTTCAGATCTCTCCAGAGATGTTCAATCGGATTCAAGTCTGGGCTCTGGCTGGGCCACTCCAGGACATTCACAGAGTGGTCCTGAAGCCACTCCTTTGAGATCTTGGCAGTGTGCTTCGGGTCGTTGTCCTGCTGAAAAATTAACCTTCGCCCCAGTCTGAGGTCAAGAGCGCTCTGGAGCAGGTTTTCATCCAGGATGTCTCTGTACATTGCTGCATTCATCTTTCCCTCTATCCTGACTAGTCTGCCAGTTCCTGCTGCTGAAAAACATCCCCATAGCATGATGCTGCCACCACCATGCTTGACTGTAGGGATGGTATTGGCCTGGTGATGAACGGTGCCTGGTTTCCTCCAAACATGACGCCTGGCATTCACACCAAAGAGTTCAATCTTTGTCTCATCAGACCAGAGAATTTTGTTTCTCATGGTCTGAGAGTCCTTCAGGTGCCTTTTGGCAAACTCCAGACGGGCTGCCATGTGCCTTTTACTAAGGAGTGGCTTTCGTCTGGCCACTCTACCATACAGGCCTGATTGGTGGATTGCTGCAGAGATGGTTGTCCTTCTAGAAGGTTCTCCTCTCTCCACAGAGGAACGCTGGAGCTCTGACAGAGTGACCATCGGGTTCTTGGTCACCTCCCTGACCAAGGCCCTTCTCCCCCGATCGCTCAGTTTAGACGGCCGGCCAGCTCTAGGAAGAGTCCTGGTGGTTCCAAACTTCTTCCATTTACGAATGATGCAGGCCACTGTGCTCATTGGGACCTTCAAAGCAGCAGACATTTTTCTGTATCCTTCCCCAGATTTGTGCCTCAAGACAATCCTGTCTCGGAGGTCTACAGACAATTCCTTTGACTTCATGCTTGGTGTTTGCGCTCTGACATGCAGCCAACTGTGGGACCTTATATAGACAGGTGTGTGCCTTTCCAAATCATGTCCAATCAACTGAATTTACCACAGGTGGACTCCATTTAAGCTGTAGAAACATCTCAAGGATGATCAGTGGAAACAGGATGCACCTGAGCTCAATTTTGAGTTTCATGGCAAAGGCTGTGAATACTTACGTAAATCTGATTTCTTAGTTTTTTATTTTTAATAAATTTGCAAAACTCTCAAGAAAACTTTTTTCACATTGTCATAACGGGGTATTGTGTGTAGAATTTTGAGGTAAGAGATTAATTTAATACAATTTGGAATAAGGCTGTAACGTAACTAAATGTGGAAAAAGTGAAGCGCTGTGAATACTTTCCGGATGCACTGTATATATATATATATATATATATAGAGCCTTTAATAAAGAGATACATTTTCCCGAGAAATAGCAGAGGGGTCAAAGTGGAGTGCAGCAATATCATTGAGTGACGGGATTCAATATATCGTTTTACAGACAATACAACCTCACCAGGTCTTTATGTTTATTGTCAGTTACTGTCGTGTGACTGCGATGATTTAAACGATGGTCGTAAAGAGACGTGCAGAGGTGGGAGACACCAAAGTATCGATGATGTGTTTGGCACTTAAACTAAAATTGGGACCCAGGTTCTTGCAGGTGAAACGCAGTTTGAGTAAGGAGAGTACCTCTAAAGGGTCCCGGGCTTTGTGAACAACTCCTATGGACTTAACAAGTAAACATGTTGCTTAAAGCCCACCTGCATGCCGTGATCTTTGGGTTGGGACTTCCGCACCAGACATAAAAGCTTGAGTTGTTCACGGCCTTGTCCTATAAGTAAGCACCCACTCACAATGATGCACCGCTGCTGTCTGGGCTTAGCTGTTGCCTCCACGTCCCCAGTACACCCTCGGGCGTGATGTCCTCTTCTCCTCCTCTCTTCTCCTCCCCTCTTCTTCCACATTTCCCCCCTTATACTTATTTCCTATAAAATGATGGCTGCTGAAACAGGAGATCAGTGGGAGGATTAGGTGTTACAGCGGGAAAGTGGTCTATAATCTAATTTTCCATTAACTAACGGGTATAACGCCTCTATAGGGCCGTGGTTATTAGATTTTTTTAACTCATTGGCTCTTTCTGTGTCCCCATCATCCTCATGTTTCTGTCTCTCTCACTCTCCCTTATTATTTAATTTTTTCAGCTGTTTCTCTCCCGCTCTGCTCACACTTTTCATCAAACAGATGACTAGTTAATAATTAAACGAAAATGTATAAAAGTGAGTTTTCAGCAATAACATCTCATTGTTATGCCCATTTCACACACAATTTTTTTTTTCCCCTTCTCTCTTTCAGAACTACACCCAGTACATCCCGCTGTCCATTTACGACCTACAGACGTGGATGGGGAGCCCGTCCATTTTTGTGTACGACTGCTCCAACGCGGGAATCATCGTCAAGTCGTTTAAACAGTTCGCCCTGCAGAGAGAGCAGGAGCTGGAGGTGGGCAGCTGCACACACTAACACACTCGTGCTTTACGACGTGTCACAACACAGCAGCCATGAATTAGTAGTAGGGTTGTAATTGGAAAAGGGTTGTAACTGGAAAAAACACACACAGCACACTGGCAAACAGGGTAAAATTAACCGCTGGTATTTCTGAGTTATTAACGGAAGAGTGGGAGATTTGTCAGTTGCACACACAACGCAAAATCTCTAACACATACACACTCGTGTGTGTGTATATACTGTATTTATGAAGCAGACCTCTGTGGTGTCAGTGAGTGTCGAGTCATGATTCTACTCCCTCCGGAAACTCTAGGATTTCTTCAGTACCGTGATCCAGCCAATCAAATGGGCAGCTGGCTCTAAATCATTGAGTTTTGGTTTAGCCTTGGGAGTACACACACGCACAAAAACAAACAGAGTCTCACAGATACACACCTCTACCATCCCCAGTCCCTTCAACACTTCATCTTTTTATTACGTTTTCTCTGGCTTTCTCTCTCCCAGCTATGGCATGTTATGTGAATCCCTAATGAGATGGCTCTGTCATTCATCTCAATTATTCATGGGGAAGTTTCAGCCAGACTGTAGATTAGGTGGAAAACGAGAGAGAGAGGGGGTGGAGGGTGAATTGTATTGAGCACAGAGACGGGAGGTAGAGCGAGAGTAAAGAAGAGCTGCTGTGAACGCTGCGTTACCTGCTACAGTAAAAGGTGAAGGCAGCAGCCAAACTGCTGAGTTGCCGCAGTGTTTGACAGAGCTCGTCACTAGAGTGTCTCTCCTGCCTCAGGCTCTCCCGCTCTTTCCTCTTTTAGTGTGGAGAGGTCATGTTGAGGCTGCACCATCGGGCATAAAATCATTGCTCTTATTTTGCTAAATATCTTTATCATGTTTTTTTTCCTGCGGCAAACTGAAGTAATACATTTTTCCTTTGCACCATATGTTTTGGAGTTTGTTTTAGTTATTTGTGTAAGTAGGTGAGCTACATAGTCACACTTTGTATTTTATATTTTTATTCAGAGTTGTATCCTCATGATTGTTTGCACTTATTGTAAATCGCTTTGGACAAAGGCGTCAGCTAAATGAACTATAATGTAATATTTTTATGTGTCTGCGCCAGTGACAGGGTTGTCTGTCCCATTGTTGTGAACGTGATAGCTCAGTAGCGCCTGCAGAGAGTTTGCACTTCGACTCAAGGATGAACTGATCAAAATTTGGTGGTCAAAGGTTTTCATTCTACTTTTACTGGATACAGTATACTCAACCGCCGCCCATAAATGCATTGCGTCTCTTCAGACTGTCATGTGGCGGACTGCGAGGCAGTCGAGTGACCAGTACAGTGTGTGACCAGTACAGTGTGTGACCGGTACAGTGTGTGTGTGACCGGTACAGTGTGTGTGTGACCGGTACAGTGTGTGTGTGACCGGTACAGT
>CALSCE010003134.1:2520155-2530495 GCA_943593645.1 Bovichtus variegatus
GTGTGTGTGTGTGTGTGTGTGTGTGTGTGTGTGTGTGTGTGTGTGTGTGTGTGTGTGTGTGTGTGTGTGTGTGTGTGTGTGTGTGTGTGTGTGTGTGTGTGTGTGTGTTTTCTCTCCAGGATGCTCACATTAAGCCTCCACCGGCTCCTTCTATCATTTTTAATGAATAATTAATGCAAACGGCTGTAAAATGTATTGCTTGACTAGAGTTGCATTTTGGTAGGCCGTGCGTGCGCAGGCATGTTTGCGCTCTCCTGCTGTGATCAAGTGTTCTGAATGAAGTGTCCCCCTCCCTGTAGGATTACATCAATTAGTGTCACACTTAAAAAAAAAACCTTAAAACCTTTTAAAAAAAGAGGAATTCTCAGCATTTAGATTGTACCCTGATATTCCCAGTGGAAGACAGAGAAAAGAAAGCTGTCGTGGTGATTTTCATGGTAATTTGCGAGATTACAGTATGCTAATGTGATAATTACAGGGGATGCTTGGTATTAATCATCTTCGGCTGGCAATGTTGTCGTGTTTACCGTTCGGATTACTGCGGCATGCCGTCGCACAGCTACTTCCACATTTCTTTCAGGTGACGATGTCCTTAGGTTGACACAATGAGAGGCTTCAGAAACGTGCGGGCCTTTGTTTGTGACGTCTGCCTCTGCGAGCGAGTCGACATTTTCTTCATTAGAGAGAGAGAAGAGGAATTATGTTCCAAGAAGATTGGCACAGATCCATCTGCACGGCACCCACTCACGCCTGCAAGCATTTCAAAGAGAAATGAAATATGCATGTTGATAGAAAAAGAACATACACACGCACAGTTACACACTTTATCACCCCCTCCTCCCATTAATTAAGACTATTCTTCTGTATTTTTAATATCCTGATTTATTCATGTGTGTGCAGAGCTTCTTATAGAGCGCTTCTGTAAATACATAATGCCTCACACTGAGATCTGAGCTTCAGCTGCTGCCGCCTTTTTCCCACCACTTATTATAGAGTCAGCTAATGAGTTATTGGACTAGCAGAGAGCAGGGAGGCTGTGCAGTATATACAGGAGCAGGGAGGCATTACATAAATCTACAGTGCCTCATCGGTTTTTTGCAGTTTGATTTGCTTAACTGGAAACCGGATTGAACCGGATTCAGGTCATGGCAGTTTTATGAATAAAATACCGAGCCTTTCTTTTCCTTTTGTTCCATTCCCCCCAAGTAATGTCTTTGCAAGGTGTTCAGTAGGAATTACAAATGTTCCTGTTTTGTTTCCCAGACCGCTTGTTGGATCATTTGTTGTATTTGTTTTCCTGTGTGATGCTCTAATTGACTCGACTCACCCTCTGGGCGCACGAAGACGAAGACTTCCCCTCAGTGCTCGCCTCCGGTGGTGAGGGTTTACCCTGCCTTGCATCAGATGTTTCCATGTGTATGTGGTTGTGTTGAAGTTGTTTGGTGGGTCCAACTTTCAGCCATCTAGCCCGCGGGCTGCAGCTGCAACGATTAATCGAATTATTAGAAAAATAATCGCTAACTAGTTTCATAACTGGTTGGTAATTTTTTTTTATGCAAACATTTCGGAAAATGCTGTTTTTCTTTCAAATATGGAGAGTCAATAAAGTGAATATCTTTGTGTTGTGAGAAACTGGTGTGGACGTTGTTCCCTATTTTTCAAGACAGATTAATCAATAATGTAATTAATCTTTAGTTGCAGCCCTACCACGGCCATAAATCGACTAGGGTCACGATTGACTCGCAATGTGAATTTGTTTGTACTTTTAATGTAAAAAAGGTGCATTTAAAAAAAGCATCAAAATAGACTAATAGAGCTTGTTTGTTTTTTAAGTGCCAGGGTAGGGGATCTATCGGACCCCTGAACAAAGGTTTGAGCTGAGCCCAGCATGTCCTCCGATCCTCGTACCCTGGGCCCCGGCAGTTCCCCAGACATGTGGCAGTGTGTGCATAATGTCAGGGGACAGAGGGACAGACAGGCTTCGTATGATGGTATAATGAGGCCTTCAGGTCGTGCACAGTGCAGTAGAGTAGATCAGACATTGAGCTATGCAGGGGAAGACAACGATTGGCTCAAGAAGAGCAGAAATTAAGATAATTCTGATCTCATAAATGTTTATTTCACTCTGAAAGAGCCTAACTATGCTATTCATTCTGTCCCTGCTAGGATCACTTTATGTTTATGATTTATTTCTTTATGAATCGTTTCAACATTTGAGGGATTCAATGATGGAAATGGTTCGAGCTGTGTTAAAATGTTACATATTCTCTTTCAAATGCAACTAAAATGCATTTTTAGCTATTAAATGCAGTAAAATATCTGATTTAACTGTCATATAGGCCTAGTGTCGATCCTTGTGCCAAGTTAATTTAGTTATTAAGTTAAGTTAATAAGTTGGTTCATTTGAAAATAAAGATTTTCAAAGAAAGATGATTTATAGGCCTTTTAATGTTTATTCAAGGGTTCAAGAATAATTTATTGTCATTCTGCAACATAGTGTTGCACAACGAAATGCAGTTGTAGTCATTTATGCTACACAAGAAAAACGTGACCAGAGGAAACACATACGGTAGCATCTCATCTGATAAATATTATTTATTTGTGTTTATTAACTGGCCCCTGGATTTGTGTCACTTTGCAGAAGTGGCCCCTGGACTAAGCCAGTTGTGTGTCCCTGGTCTACTGTATATGAAAGTGCTTATGTTATTGTCTGTGTATGTTCTTCCACTCTGTCTGCACATGCTTATGTCCTTTCGACAGTGTGAGGGTTTTGCTGTAGTACTCGGTGCCAGACAGTTTGAAGCTTTCTCACACTCTGTGCTTCTGCCCAGCCTCCGTGCACGTAGCCCCAAAAGTGTTTGCAAACACAGAAAGAGTTTTAGCACTTGAAGCAACATTTCTCCGCTGCAGTTAACAGCTGTTCAGGGTCTCTACAGCGCTTCAACAGGTCTCGCAGTAACAGCTTGCAGTTAACCAACGTGCTTATCTCGGCTAGCTGTGCCGTATATGATCTCAGCCTTTTTATGCATCCCACGTAAATGTTTCAGAGCAAAGTGAAATTGGCACATTGGGAGCATCATTGCTATGCCTGGGTATTGAAAACCTGGAACCTGTTGCACATTTTCAACTTAAATAAAACAACAAGAAGAGAGTGGACTCAAATCAATAAAATCCAAATACTACCCAAAATGGTCCGTCACTTATACATATTTAGTCTAGATCCTCGATAGACAGAGCACAGTAAAGCAAGGATCAATGCATTTCTTTAATGTCCTCATCACTGTGAAAGTCGCATGTTGCTGCTGTTGATAAAAAAAAAATAAAAATGAAACTGGCTTCAGAGTAGGGTAGGACTCTTTATGTGTGACAATGAGTATGAAGTCAGTAATGCTGTAGCTGTGAACGTAGCAGTGCCGTGTGTTGTCGTGGAATGTAGCCGATATAAACTATCATAAGAACATTTGACCCCCATAAAGTTGCTGTCCTGGTTACATCAAAGGACATACTTTGAAGCTTAATACAAACAGTTGAAGTTACTACAGTATGATGAAATTCTCCATTACAGTGTACATTTTATTTCTTAACTCCTTAAGACTCAAGCCCAGCTGCGTGTCTCTCTTGCCACCTGCTACTGATGAAAGTGAAGGGGCTTAACCCCGGAGTTAAAGCTAAAGTAGTGTGATGGTAAGGGTGGCCTCTGAGTGAGGCGAAGGTCCCGAGAGATTCCACGCTGTTCCCACGGTTTTGCACTCGGCGGCTCGTTACTGCAGTCTTGTAAAGGGAGGGCTGAGCGGTGTTCAGGTGGCTGCAACCGCAACGCCAGATGCAGCCAAATCCTACACACCGTCTCTTTAAGGTGGGATGACCTATAAGGTGGACCAGCTATTCTCTTTTTATTGGCAATTTATTTTGCAAAAAAAAAATCTTATTGCTGGGCACCCAGATAGCTGACATGGTAGAGCGGCATGGCCCATGTACTACGGCAGAAGTGGGTTCCAATCCCCTCTCTCTTCTCTTTCCAGTATATCTGTACTATCCCTCTAATAAACGCAAAAAGGCCCAAAACATTTATTTTATAAAAAAATGTTTTGCCGGTTATACAGTTTATCATTAGCATCCCTACTTCAGAGCAATTTAAAAACAGACGAGCAACATGAAGCAGTGTTTTTTGGAATAATAGAGACTTGTGTTTTCAGAAAGAGGCAATAATAATAGACTAATCTCCCTCCCTAATTTGTTACTTAAATTATGTGGAGCAGCAAAATGAAAGCAGTCTCCATTAAGACCCACAGATCATTAAAGTCTACTCGGCAAGAGACAGAAACCACATTGAACTCCTAGAAAACAAATCTACAGTGCAACAACACAATAATCTCCAAATATAATTTAAGTTTCACATCAACCTTCCTCCATTTTTCACATTTGCAAGCATTGACTGAGCCGTCCCAGCATGTGGAAATAACTCACTTATTCTGTTTTTAGAATAGACACGAGGCTTGTTTACCACTAAAGACCGCCTGCTAAAGGGGGGAAGCAAGAGGAATATTTCCTCACTGGGATCGATAAACCATCACATTATCATTACGTTCTCACAATGTTTCAGGCAGCGCGGCAAGCGTAATGTTTTGTCTGGGAGTACAAGGTGGCCAACCTGCAAAAAGCTCTGATTTGTATCTTCTGAAATAAAATGTTCCTCCTGTTTTTAGGCACCGGAGAGAAAATAAAATTAAAAAACAACAACTTTTATTGCACATCCCATGCTGTCCATAACAGAACTTTTTAGTGAGGTTTTATTCTTTTTTTTTTTTTTTTTTTTTTTTTTTTTTTTTTTTTTTTTTTTTTTTGAAGGTTGCCATTTGCACACGATACAGAAGCTCACGAACAAGGTTGAGCCGATAATATATACTTTTAAATGACAATGAGCTCACTCTGTGAACAACGTATTAATTTCTGTTCTCAGTGAAGACTGTTTCCCAAAGTGATCAAATGAATAGCAGATGTTTCTTTTTAGAAAATTTTTCTGGGAGCAATGATTTGATGCCAAATCTGTGGAACGGCTTGCAACAATGATGACAACAGTTAGAGCAGGGTGGTGTAGGTGGTGCCTTCAACTGTGCCTTCACCTGTTGCCATGGCTGGACAGTCGCACTAACTCGTACTGAGTAAATCTCATTGGATAAACATAAACTAAGACCCACAAAGAAAAGGGGGGTTTCAGAGGAAGGGGGAGAATAATTATACTGTATAAAGAGCATGGATTTTGTGATGAAAATTGGGACATCACATTCTGCAGACCGCTGATGTTCACTGCTTCATAAATAAAGTAAACTTCATGACAGCCAAAGGTTTCAGGCTGAGTCATTCCACCACAAAACAAGAAAACGCATTCTGCACCGTCGAAGGGAACCACTTCCACATTTTCTGAATGGCAGCAGCTTTGCTCAAACATATTTTCCCATAAATATGCTTCAACAAATGGGGCTGTCACAAAGGGATGTGTCTGCTGTGTGTGACAGACGTAAACAGCGGCCACAAACAAGTTTCGCTTCTTTAAAGTCCGATCGCCTGTCACCCAGCTCTTCTCTTTCTGTCCCTCTGTCTTTCATTTCCCCAGACAATAGGACAGGTTTTAATGGAGTTCAATCATTTAAAGGGATAGTTTGGATGTTTTGAAGTGTGGTTGCATGAGGTACTTATGCAAACTCAGCGTGTTGCCTACATTAGCTGACGGTCGGCTAGCCCCTAGTTCTGAGCAATGTTCTGCTGTGGAGGGGGGCAGCAGCAAAATGTATTTTAGCCACTTAAAAAGAAAAACAATATTAGTTTAAGTGCACGCTATATTTTGAATATTTTCACCACTTTACCTTGCTGTCAGACAGCCCTTTCCAAAGTGGAACTTCAATTGTTGTCTATGTTTTCCTAAAATCCACCAAACTCCAATGTAAAAAAAGCACTAATTTCACCTCCTAACAGAGGAGTTGCGGGTCTACCACTGCTCCGGTCAGGTAGTTTGTTTGTGTCCATGTGTGAAATTACGGGGGGGGGGGGTTTGATAGAGTGAGAGTTGAAGAATGTAGTTGACTTATTCCTGGATGTGGCTCAGGTGTTGAACAAACATGTCATGTTTGGTCTGTTCAGGTGGCAGCCATCAACCCCAGCCACCCGCTCGCCCAGATGCCCCTGCCGCCCTCTATGAAGAACTGCATCCAGCTGGCTGCCTGCGAGGCCAGCGAGTTGCTGCCCATGAACCCCGACCTCCCAGCCGACCTCTTCACCTCCTGCCTCACCACGCCCATCAAGATCGCCCTCCGATGGTAACGTTTCTCTCACACTTTCTCTCCCTTCTCTCTGCCACACAGTTTTGCACTAAGCATTACAAGTTCCAGATGGTACATTCACAATATGGCCTTAAATCTATGCTGAAGTAAGGGGGAGCTGGGATTTTTGTCACCTGTTTTCCAATAATGAGCCCTAACAGTCTTTAAACAGCGGGAGCAGAAACTTTGAATTTATACACGGGAGCTGTATGGTTGGGGTCTTTCTCAGTGTGTAAGAAAATGGAAAAGAAAGTTCCTACTCTGGAAGACATTGAATAACTTTTCTTCTCATGTTTACTTCAGTCTTGTGGTGGCTTAGCTATCCTGTTTGAATGTCTCTTGACCAAAAATCAGTCCAAGATTCCACAGAGGAACAATTCAAGGCTATCATAATTAGTATGCGGTTAGAATAAGTTTTATTTCTGCTTGATAGTGTTTTTTTATTTCTCTGTAATATTCCTACAAAAAAACATTTCCCTATAATACCAGTACTGCCTGGCTCTTTAGAGGTACCATTTTCTCTAAATCCCACGCCCAAGAGCATCTTTATCCTCATCAGTCTCCATCTCTTCAGCGCAGCAAGGACATTGTCTTTACGCAGCCCCCACACACACCACACACAGCCAGAAAACACACACCCATTAGCTGGAACCTACATAAAACCGGGTATATTCTTAGCCGTGTAAAATTGGCTATTTTCATATGCTATCTGATTTTGGAACAAATATTTTCACGGTGCCAACCGATACAGTAATCGTCCATGGCGAAGCAAAGGTATCGTAGAATAGAATAGAGAATATATATCCGTATAGCACGAGATGAGTGGGATTAGTTTTGCTTACACACATTATTGGATGAATACTGTTAGCCTACATACCTTAGTGTGACTTTAAGTGCATGCGAGTGAATATTGGCAAATTGGCAGTTGGATTTCTAAATGTTATTCTATCATAATGATAATATAGGCATATGCAATAAAAGGTGTTTAAGAAAAGTCAGTGCAGGAGGGAAACATCGGACACAATGACTGAATAGTCAGATTTGGGAATCACAGTGTTCAATGTCTATGGCGATCCGAGGGTTAACCGTGCTGGACGCCGTGTTTCATCCATTTAGTTAAGTCTGTTAGTGGCAGGTTGGATCACTGCTCGGACACTTTGAGGACACAATGACGTGTCCAAACCTTCCTCTGAGCTCTGACCCCGCTCAGTATTCAGCTATGATGAGAAATATTCAGCTATGATGAAAAATGTAAAACCAACATCATCCACACCGATGCAAGGCTGTTGATCCCCTCAGAGGACGCTTCAGTAAAATAGGTGAAAATTATTCAGTCGAAATGTGTTCGGACGTGGCTGATACAGTGGCATGATGTAAATGCTGCCTGATGCATCATTCAGAGGACTGTACTGATGGAGCTTCAAGCTTAACCACGGAGCATACGGGTTGCGTCAGACCGTCAGCTGTGTGTGAGGCACACTGAGCGTGTGGGGCTTGCATACCCAGGCAAAGGTGATTGCATCACCTCCGATCCCCTGTAAACACACACACACACACACACACACACACACACATAGATATATCATTTATGTTCTACATACACATGTGATGTAACTTCACATCCTGAATGTTGGAATGCTTGGTCAGATTCTTCTCATGTTTCCTAATTTAAATCAGGAAGTCGGCTAACTTTGATGGCTGCTTATGTTAAGATTAAACACTGAATCATTAAGAATTTGGCATATTTTGTTCAATATAAAAAGTTTTATTTTATTTATTTATTTATTTTTTGAAAAACATGGGTACAACTTGGGCATCAATCATATTTGTAGATTTATTTTGCTTGGTGTGAGTACCAAAACTCAGGTTGGATCGTACAGTGTATATAAGAAGTTTGGCATTTTGGCCGTCGCCATCTTTTTCTTTGGATGGAGCTGTCGTGTTCTTTTATTTAGAAATAGAGACGCATAGAAATCAATTTCAGAAAACTTCTCTTCATATTAACTGTATTTATTCAATGATGATATGGTATGCATTGCAAAAGTACTCAGCTGAGGACCGCCCCATTCACTGTTCCACAGACCACATTTAAGTAGTTACTCTGTCTCACAGATTCATAGAATGACCACGATCTCTTGTTTACAACATATTTTATACCCGCCGCCTTTTGGGTATAGTCTTCTCCCATTGATGGGCTGGGGCCAGGTCCTATTGGCTCCTTGTTGGCACTTAGGTGTGTCCACGCCTCTCAGCACTTCTCTGCTCCAATCAGATCTTCTGTCACCCTTTTAGGTGGTGTACTCTTCCGCTTCACAGTTTACAAATATTGCTTCTTATTTCACAGTAGTTGGCCACTATACTATGCGTAGTCACTTAATTCAATAACATCTTTCATATCACATTTAATACTTCTAAATAAGGACACAATAAGGCACATTGTAACAGCTTATATATTGATTATTATCACAGAAGGGACACGCATTCCTACGTCTCTATCCTGATTGACAGACTGCCGTGCTAGTCAATCACAAGGTAGCCCCAAAGTATACCCTGCTTTATTGTCTATTTCACTCTAAATGGGACTATACTTTACAAAATGAACATCATGCTGTATTGAAGATTTGAAAATAGACCATAAAATAATTCCGAAAACATTTTCTGAGGTAATAAATCAGAAATATTTTCTCAGAGACTTCTATACAATCTGGCTTCTTTTGGCAAGCAGTGGAGTCGCCCCCTGCTGGCCATTAGAGAGAGTGCAGGTGTAAGCCACGAGTAAATTCTTAGCACCAGTATTGAAAAAATTCAAACGATACCAGCCCTTGTAAGTTGCGGTTTGTTACTCAAAAAAGTAAGTCGTGAGATAGTTGCACTTGTATGTTCATTCCCTTGTAATGATGTGTTCTGACAGAAAGACGCTCTCCTGCAAATTTTCCCGCTGGACCTTTTGTCAGTTTGCTTTTTGCCCTGAAAAGCAAACCGTACCAACAGCAGCAGACGCATCGACCATGTCTGTGGAGGCGTGTCTGTATACAGTCTTGTGTGTGCAGCCCAGCCTCTGACTGAGAGTCTAGTTCTGTGAACACACAGTACGTTTTTAACAGTGACAGTTAGCTAGCTTTCTTATTTGCATTTAGCTGACAGTAAGATAACAGAAACTGACAGAAATCCAGCAAGCTTGGAGAGCTATTGTGACGGACTAGCGATGCCATGTTCCAGGCTGGCCTGCGTATTAGCGGTTAGCTTGGCAACCACTGTAGTGTTACGAGTTGTCACCACATCAGAACATAGTTGTACATTACTTTATACTACTAGAAGTTTAGTGATGTCCTGCTTCTGTAGAGCGTCAGTCTTCTGTTTCCTGTGGTTCTGTTCCATAGTCACCATATTGCTGAATGACTTGGTGGTCTGCATTGCTAGTATCGGCTCAGCTTGCTTTGAAGCTCGACCGAGGTGGTACCAAAAAAGTACCAGGTACTGTCCACAACTTGCCAATGGGAAAGAAGAGCATCTCCAAGAGAGTCGAGTCGAGCAGTGCTGTACCATGCAGTGGGAATGCAGCATATGTCACAGTAGAGAAAGCACAGGTGTAAATATTCAAATAAATAACGGCTGAATTCATCATAGCTATTTTGATTTCATGGTCCTGGTTTTCTTTGTGCTGGTTTGCTGTCACACTGTTCTGTTTTACTGGGATAGAACAGAACCTTCGTTTTCCTACTATGACGAGTCACAATGTGTGCTGCGACAAAGGCCTGTTCAGCAGTGATTGTGTGTCCTTGTCAAAAGATTGTTAGAGGAAAGAAAACATTCATTTTTTTGCATTATGATTATTTCAGTTTTACACTGGAATTAGACAGCAGCAAAACTAAAGTGTCACCGTTGTATTCCTCATACTATTATTATTTACTTAAGTTTTTTTATTTGTGCTTCAACACAACTCATGCAACATGGTAACGTCTGTCTGTCTGTCTGTCTGTCTGTCTGTCTGTCTGTCTGTCTGTCTGTCTGTCTGTCTGTCTG
>CALSCE010003134.1:2530505-2564808 GCA_943593645.1 Bovichtus variegatus
CTGTCTGTCTGTCTGTCTGTCTGTCTGTCTGTCTGTCTGTCTGTCTGCCTGCCTGCCTGCCTGCCAGCCTGCCTGCCTGTCTGCCTGCCTGCCTGCCTGCCTGCCTGCCTGCCTGCCTGCCTGCCTGCCTGTCTGTCTGTCTGTCTGTCTGCCTGTCTGTCTGTCTGTCTGCCTGGCACCTTAACTTCCATGCACTACACACTACCTGCACAGATACTTTCTATCTGCAGTGTACAAAATTCCTGTGGTGCCATAAATCATTGCTTACCCGCACAGTTTTTTTGCATTTTAATGACTGAATTCACTTTGCCCACACTAAAAGTCACAGGGATGATTTAAGAAGTTTTCAACTACAAATTTGAAAGCGGCGGATGACTTTAAAAAAAGAAAGTGTCTAAGTGAGGGTGACAGGTTGCCTTCAGGAGGTGTCCTAGAGCTGGCCGAATGTTCCTTTTCTGCCAGAAATGTTGAAGACTTGCGTTTATCTTTCTGCGCTCTGAATCCACACTCAGCCCTGACCTTCAGAATAATGAGGTCTCAGTATTATGCCATTAATATTGATATCCCTTACCAACATTCCATTTTGAAGAACAAGTTTCTTAAAGCCTGCTGGACAATATTGACTGTGACTATCCCTTAATACCCTCTGCCTCCAAAAATGGATGTTGTGGCTTGTAGTGGAAACGTGAAGCTTCAGTATTAATGAATCAGGGGTAATTTAGTCATGTATTACTGTATAGTATATGCATATATAGGAAAAGTCCTCACATAGTTGAGTTTGATATAGAATAAATGTTACATGAACACCATTGCTTCAAAGGAAAATATTCAAATTTATGAAGTATTTATTCATTATTTTATTCAGCCTTTACTCACACATGGAAAGAGCACATTATAAAAATAGAATAAATGATGATTAATTGGAAAGAACAAAAACATTAATGTTGTATTTCTTTAAAGATGCATGTTGCAAATCCAATCAGTTTCCCCTGCAGGAGGCACCACTGTGTGCTTCTGGGAGGGACTTTGATCATTTCAGATATAGTGTACAGCTACTTCCTGCCAGGTTTGGTACAGAAAAACTATTTGATTGAGAATCGTTCCATCGCTCGAGAAACCTCCCGACCAGATTAAACATACCAGCTGTGGACTGCATCTACATCAACCTGGCCTGCAGCTTTCCCTGAGACCCTGGACTCTTCACGAGACTACAAAGATGCTGCAGCTCCATCTCACCACTTCCCTCCTCCTGGTCTTCCCATAGTTTGTTGCCGTCTCTCCCGTACGCTTATTATTTTCTAAATAAAGACATGCCGAGCTGTCTTCTCCTTCGTTTTACACAGCCCCAGAGTGAGACGCGGTGAGAAAATGAGGAAGGGATGGGGTGGAGTTTGGCAGGGTAAGAGTGGGCGGATGGAGGGATGCACTGATGTGCTGGCTTACCTTGGCTTTAAAACTTTAATGAGATGCATTGAGGGAACGATGATGGGGTTTACAGACAGAGAGAGAGAGAGAGAGTGGGGGAGAGCAAGGCAGCGTGAGTGCATGTGTACCTTTCATTGCTCAGCTGAGCAGAAAATCATTACTGATGGAGCGCCATCTTCAAGGGATTTCCTCACTGCTGCGATGGATGGAGGAGGTGAGCGTTTGAAAATAGAGAGACACCAGGGGTTTGCACAGGAAGGAAGAAAAGTGCAGGGTGTGTATTTTAGCCATGCTCGAGGCTGGCCTCTAGAGCCAGTGATGTCAGTCTGTCTGATGGTACAGTTGCTCTGTCAGCGCTTTTGTCCATTGCCATGAAACTTGGTGCAGTGGTCAAGATCTGCAGAGGATGAATCCTAATTACTTGACTTTAGTTATCCTCTAACTTTTTGTTTTACCTACAGTAGCACCACCAGCAGGTTAAGGTTTTTAATTATCCAATAAAATACCTCCACACATGATGGAATGGCACAGAATTTGACAAGTAAAGCAGATTTGTTATTGCAATGTTACTGCAGGGAGGTGCATTTTTAAAAGAAATGGAGCACTTACTAGGGCTGTAAATCTCAAGTTTCATCACAATGCAATATATCAATTCTTTGGACAATATTTACTGCTATCACAAAGTCTGATTTCGATATGATTCGTGCGATTGATATGAGACAATATCATTAACCCATTTAACACAATCGATTACATTTATATCCACTCAGAAAAAGCAACTCATGATTTGACAATTTTATTATTGGATTCTTTGTGACATTTAAATAGAAAAACAAAATGTACTCGTTTTTTTTTTTTTTTTTTTCATCAAGCAAACAAAATTGTTGGATTGTTTGATGATTGAATCGATCCATATCGATTAACGTTACGCCGCTAAGAGTTATTTACACGTTCAGCACAGCAAGGTACATTAGTTCTTTTTGCAGGAACAAAGAGAACAACAATTGCGTGGTGTAATTTGAAGGAATAGTTTCAACAACGTGCAACAGATCGGAGTGATGAAGCATTTTACAGTCACTTCCTGCTGGAGTACAAGGCCTGCTCTTATTCACTGTGAATTCTGATTCCCAGAGAGATTGAATCGAATATTTTCCCACATTAAAACAGCAGTTACATTTTGTACTGCTTTTGCAACACCGTGAAGTTGACATTTCAATAAATATCTCAACAACCTTTCGGATGGATTACCATGAAGTTTGGTTCAGACATGTTCCCCTCAGGATGCAGTGTGTGGGGTTAAACATGACGTGCCTGTGGAGCGTGATTAACGGGGAACATGTGATTTCAAGCAGACATTGAGCTCTTGCCTTTTGCAAAACAACATAAATGTAACTGATAATGTACGAGAATAAGGCGACATTAAAGCACAGTAGGGTCATACTAGTGCACCTTCAACCATCAAGCTTCGAGATAATTGTCTAGTCTTTAATCTCGTTACCAGCATCAAAACAGGAAGGAAGTGGTAAAGCCCGCCTCTTGCTTAATTTGATTGGCTGCCTGGGCCAAGTGTGCCATTATCAAGCAGTGCGACTCCGTGCCTTGTGCTGAAAGGTTGAGAGTATTTTAACTTCAAACGCTAGAAAGCCGTGACACATGGCACAAGAGAGGAGGGCACACCAGGCGCGTTGTACCATAGGAAAACAACATATTTGCAGGTGTGTGATACGATCCTTAAATCAGTATTTAAATCAAAGCACTGCACAGCTTTGCACAGTACAGCCTTCTAGAGCAAATGTGGCTGTGGACTGTTTTTAAAGAGCCAATTTTGAGCACTCCTGAAGACTAGAAAGATTATCTAGGAGGAACCTGTTCCATCCCTGCCAGGCTGAGGTGAGGGTGCAGCACCTCTGTTACAGTGTCTGCTTCTGTCTCCTCGTTATTGTTACTGTGTACCTGCTGTTAAAGCAGACGATGATGCGCGGACCTTTCATCATTGCTACTTAGCTTTTACCGGCACAATGGTGACCTCAAGTACAATAGCATCTCATTATCGTTATGTACAGTTTGTGCTGTACACCATGTGTAAAGAGCAGGAACACAGATGAGAGTGGAAATGCAGCAGAGGGGGCTCACATGACCACATCTTGTATTCCTTTCAACCAGTGGGCGCTCCCCAGACACACACACACGCACACGCACACACCAAACAAACATGTCTGCATCTCTGTGAAGAGAGCAGCGAGTTTACCCCCGGAAACCCCATCATCCGTACAAACTGATATGAAAATCTCAAACCTCCGCTCCGTCCTGTTCTAAAGGCTTGGCTGTTTTCTGACGACACGCCATATTTTTAGAGAGAGTTAAAATATCTTCTATGGCCAGATCAGCATTATGTGTCATGCTGCTGGGCACCAGTTTGTAAAGCAGCTTTTGCAGATAATGATAAAATGCATAAGCTTTATACTATCAGCTTTCTGTCTTAAGTTGTTCAACCCACAGTAATATGATCTTTGGTAAAGCTTTCATTAGCTTCTGTCTTTAAACTAAATAAAAGAGCACTGCAATCTCACAAAAAAGCAACTGCAGTCTTTTTTGCAGTTTGGAAAATGCCCTGTGGTCACTGGCCATGGACATTTTCCCTTGAAGATGACTCACTAAGGTCATCACCATCCATCGCTTGTCTGGGACTTGGTAATGTCGGGTCAGAATTGTGAAATGGTCCCTGTGCTAAAGCCTAATGTCAAATTTTTGCTTTTACTTAAATGTTATTGCTCTTTTAATTTGATACAGAAGGGTCACAAAAAGTAGTGTCTGTGAGGTAAGAAAATATACTAAAACGGCTTCATAGGATGATATAAATGGGAAAAAAGGTGGAGCACCTGCGACTGGGGTCGACAACAATCAGATGGGGGACGTACGAAGGGAAAAACCAACAATGCTTTGGAGCACCACAATCCTCCAGAACAGCTTCTCTGAACCATATTTCCAAAGAAATATTCCCTCATTAGTGCTACGATGGTGGTGGAGAGCGCAGTCTCACATGTCGCTCAGAAATCTTGTTCAACTGTGTGGAGGTCTGGAGACTGAACATCATTTGCATCAAACTATGGAACATGGTATGGAGCCTCTCCGTTTATTATATTTAGTCAAGTTTTTCCTTTTAATTTGTCACCCGTCTGTTAACGTAAATTCATTCCAGCCACTGAATGTCTACCTCATTTAATCACCTGCATATATTCAGCTTATTTTACACCGTTAAATCAGTCTCTGCAGACATGCACAATAGTCTACCTAAATATTCCTACATTAATGATGTCATTAGGTGACATTTGCTGATTACTATTTATCCAAATGAGCATCATTTGAATGTCAGGCTTGCAGCTGTGAGTTCAGAGAATCTGCTCTTGTCCCGGGAAAATCACGAGGCTGCTGTCACCGAGTCTCAACATTTGTTCCATGATTCTCTGTCACGTTTGTCTCTAGGTGACATCGCGGCGCTCTGTCTCTGTGCCGTTCAATTGAAAGACAAACTTTTTAAATTCCCAAATTAAAAACGCAGCTGTGATGTAAGAAATAACCTGTGTGAATCCTTCTGCGGAGGATTGATCCTTTAAAGTGAATTGTGCTGGAGGCAAGGTCAACACCCCTCGTGTTAGGGAAATATCCTTTCATTAGCATCATGTGTCCAGTATACCACGAGCACTGCACTCTGATGTTAATACAAAGTGAGAGCGGTAATGAAGCATGTTTCTATGCTGATCAGGCAGGGCCCTTTCCCTCTTCACATTCATCTTGTTCATGTTCAAGGACATTCCTCATAATGTATTATCATTTGAAATGTGGCTTTGAAACACTCGCAATTGTAACGGAGCTTCGGAGCCCTCTGCCACTTAATGAGCCGCTCGTTGTGAACTTATGTAACAATGAGAAATTCTGTAGGTAGCAGTTTAAATGCAAATATTCTTTTGTTCTCATAGTCGTTATGCTGTACATATATAGTATGCCACTACAAAATGGATTTTACACTTACTGGCCGTGTACCATTTTAAAGCGAAGACATTGTGTTGAGCTTTGTAGGCGGGAAGAAGAATGCCTACATCGTCTTACTATACAGCTAGCTACGTGTAAACATTTTCCAAATGGTTTCCAAACACCGCACCAGTTTACTGAGTTGTACCACTAGGTGTTGCACTTGACTCAGCAGCCGCCCCTAAGTGGAACATGATGAGACTGAGAGAGCTCATGAATGGAAGCGACACAAACACACAACTATTTTTATCACGTTGCCATATCGCTTACTACTAATGCAATGCAAGTCGGATGTACAACGTGCAGCCGTCAGCACAGGTTGCTGATGGAGGCTACTTTAAAATTTGCCAGAACGTGTCATAAAGACTAATGCAGGTTCAACCTGTTTGCATAAAAGGCTACACTGGACCAGACCGGCGATACTGGAAATTGCCCCAATTCTTAACAGAGAAATTGCCCCAACGAGTGTTGATGCACAGCTGTACAAGTTGTTATAGGTTGACTTACAGAACCGCTAACAACCGCTGCCACAGCTTTTGTGTCAACTTGGACGAATACACCACATCAACATGAACATAAGGTTAATGTTGGCCAATTTGAGGGGGCACAGCAACATAATGAGGCTGACCCGTCTTGGACTGCAAGGAACCTGGCTGTGATACTGGATGACCAGCATCGCTGCAACACGCTGCTCCTGCAGATTCATTCTCCACAGCATCCGGAGGATATGTCCGGTCCTCACCCAGGAGGCGACGGCATGCCGAGTCTTGATCGCCATGACTTTATCAAAGGGGGGAGAAGAGACGTTGGATGCAAAGAGAGGATGAAGAAGTGTTTTGTAGACATCATGATGTCAGAAGAGTTATAAGCAAACACGTGCTGAGCTGCTGGCTGAGACTCCTGGGGGAAAATTAGTTCAGAGACATGTGGATGAAGCATTAACAGGAAGGAGAAACCTCCATACTGAACAAGTTGAGTACAGCTGCTGTCTTCTGCAAATGAGCAAGATCTTTTCCGAGGCTCAGATGTGGGAAATGAAGGAATAGTAAGAATCAAAACTGACCAACGAAGTCTCAAATAAACGATGGGTCATATTTATAATTGAGATGATTTCATAGAACGTACTGGGTGTGATATGTTATGTATATTGTAGGAGAGTGACAGAGCAGATTAGGTTTGAGATCACCCTGCAGTCCCTCCAGCACAGGACTGATAGAGACGGTGACTTGGGACACGAAGGCAGATTGAAGGAGTAATGAGCTGTAGGAGTGCTGCTCCTCCACCCACCCTGGGAGCGCTATAGTGGTTTCTTCTCACAAGATCGTCTTCATTTCCCATCTCAAAGTTTAATATGTACATGCCCACCCTCAACCTCTCCTCTCTGCACCGACACACTCGCTCTCTCTTCTTCACCGATCCAATTAAAGTTTGCTGTTCGTAATATTCCCTCAATTTCCTCTTCATCTCTGAACTGCAGCCGTCCTGTACTTCTGTGAACTCATCTGTCCGTGTCCTCTCCGTCCAGGAACCTTAAGTTCACCAGCCATAGCTGCTGGTGTTGGTTGTAGGCATGCAACAATATGAACATTTGACATGTACCCTGGCCACAATAATTGCGAATTCATGATAATATCCCAATAGTCGTCAAACTATGACGTCAAAAATCTTCAAATTGCTCTGAAACTTACTGGAAATCACTTCATTTTACGTTTTTGTTAAGGAACTACTTTTGTTTTTGCATCACAGAGGGAACACGCATCTCTTTTTAGTGAACCCCCTTTTTTTAGTAAAAATCCTAAAAAAGGCAATCATAAATATAAGGTCCCCCTGCATTTAGTTTATTTACCCTTTCTTGCAGGATAATTCCTGTATTTCTTGGATCAGGCTCTCTTTCACTTCTCTACCATAATGGCGAGCTGGGAGATTTTTTTTGTCTTCCGTAGTTGGTCGGTTTGTATCGGGCACGTCATTTTATCAACCAGATCCAACAAAATATTGAAGCAAAATGTGCATCAATAACAGAATAAGGCTTATAGTGTCAATAAATAATATTTGATTTCATTTCACAGTCCCCAGCAGAAGATGCATTCAAATTGGCATCAAAACTACCGTTTACTGTGTTTAAAGCAGCGACGTCTGTAAAACAGTCTGCGTTGATCTATAAATGAGTAAGAAAGATTCTCAATCTCTGCTGCTTTATACTGTAAGAAAAGCTTCTCCTTTCGTTCAATAAATCCCTGCAGGGATCCCTGATGGCAGCAGGACACATGTTGCTAAATCTGCAGCCTCCCATTTAAGAAGTGACGCACCAGAGTGCAGCGTCATTACACACGACCGTCCGACATGTTTACCTTCGTTAAACCAGGCTGCTGCAAATGCCTGAGACCTACCACTCTGCACCTCTAGTCGAGCTTTCACAATTAAAATAGGGCCCTACATGTCTACACAAGTGTGAGTGACGGGGAAGCAAGATGGACAATGAGTCAAATATTTGCACGTTCCTATATGGCAAAACTGATCACTGATACAGATTTTACTGCTCACACAATATTTATACATCTTTTAAAATCATCTGCTTCATGCACTGAATTAGTGGCTGACGTGAAACACCTTGAAAATGATCTTTTAAGTTTTTGCATTGCTTTTTAACCATTCGCGTTGAGTTTTAGGTATAATATGTAACATTTTCTCTACACCTATGATATATTTTTTTGTTGAGTTGTGTACTTATGTACATTAACCCAAATGTTTCCAACCATTTTCAAACCTAGAGAAATTTGTAATCACAGATTTGTTAATGTGAAACTGCTTTATTCAAGCTTGACTCGTGTCTGAGATGGATCACCGTCGGTGTGTGACAGTGTCCTACTTTGAGTTGTTGGCATTTACACTACCACTGAAGTGATGGCTTTTTCCTTTTAGATGCTGTAAATTCACCTCTAATTAGCAAATACTAGGTTGAAAGCATCATCCGGCTGAAGTGCATTCAGCAGATATTTGACAAAGACCAATGAGTTTTAGGTGAGAGCAGAGTGAGCACAGGTCTGAAAAGATGCTGCACCTTCCTGGATGTAAGCTCTCCCCACTGACCTCAACACTCATTCACAGCATTCAGCCTCACACTGACGTCTGCTCTGCTTTCAGCTGTGTGCAATAAAGATGTAGTCCTATGCTGTGAGAATGCATGAGAGTGAGTTCTATCAGTTGGAAAATGCACACATCTGCATCAGTGTCCGAGGTGTCGACACGGTTACAATAGATTGATATCCATTTTATACCCTTTTATTAAGACTTCCGTTTACATCCTCTCTTCGCTTTGTTGCTCGAGTGCTGGGCACACTTGGGGCCCATGCTCTTCTTTAAAGAGACAGGAAGTCACTCCGGGGCCGTGGGATCTCATTATTCTCCAGCATCAGGAGGAACCTTTGAATATGGCGGCTCTAGATTACGTCACAGTCAGGGTGGATCACTTGTTGGATACAAAGTCCCAATCCCTGCATAACTTCTGTCCTTTTGAAGCTCACATTCTCTTCCAGGCATGTTGCTGGTTTCAATCATCGGTGGAGAAAACCGAATAACGAAAACGTTCTAAGCATCCATGATGGGCTGAAGGAGGAAGCTTTGTTGTCCAGAGGAAAGAGTAGCTTTGACCTTGCGATTAATATTTTTTTTTTCTCACACTGTAAAATGTCAACCAATTTAATTACATCAACTCATCAGTTTGTTCTTTGTTTGTCAAATTCAAGTTCCTACAGAACCAGTTCACAACTTATAATCGTGACTGAAAACCTTGTAACTTCAAATATGATAAGTTGGCTAAACGCCCTGAAGTTAACTAAACATATTAAGTTCAGTTGTTACAATGTTAGCTTATTAGCATAGTTCCCAGCATGCACTGCATGTGGGTTGCGATGTGTGTCCGTGTTAGATTAGTCCCATGGTTCTCTGGGCTGGATCAGCAGATCTTTAGTTAGTGTTCAGACTTAAAACTACTTTACATCTGAAAGGAACTGAAACTCTACCTAACACTTCCAGACATATTCAGAACTTAAAGCTGCACTAGTAATCATATTTAAATGGACTAATGTGAAGAGTGTCACTCATAGTGATCAACCCATAGAGTCATCACAGACTCCGTTCCCCTCAGATCTGTGAAGCATTTTAGATTTATTGTTTTGGTTTTGTAGTCTGTTTTGGTTCAGGCTCCAGCTCTCAGCACCCCGTTTCCAGCAGCACCATCAGGCGGCGGTTTTCAGCAAAAAACTCTAATGAAAACGGCAGAAAGTTGGCAACTAGCCGATGAACGCAGTAAAGCATCTTGCAGTTTCAGAGCCACCAACAGCAGTGCTTGCTTTATCAACTCCATTAGGCCATAATACTTCAAATGTGTGATTTCAGCTTTTTCTGGAGTTCTGCCCTAAATTTGCAGGATAAATAAATAAAATCCTACATCTCTGTTTTTGACATTTCTTAAAATGGATTTACTTATTATCTAGTAAATTATGGGGGTTGTGGGACGAAAAATAGAGGTAATTTGCACTTCATGCATGGGGTCATTTTTTACCCCCATTGAAACGGCTGTATAATGCTCTTCATTCGACAACAGTCCAGTTGCCTAGCAACCCCCACAAACACAAGAAATGGACAGTAGCAAAAGAAACATAAATGTCAGGACGTGAGTGAGTGAGGGAGAATGTGATGGGGAATCGTTATCGATGGAGATTGACCCGCCATTTTCATCTGACGAGGAGTATGAGCCTCCACCCCGTGTGTGTGTGTGTGTGTGTGTGTGTGTGTGTGTGTGTGTGTGTGTGTGTAAAACATTTTTTAGCTAATGTTCTTCTACATTGAATTGTTTTATTACCTTCACGATTTAATGGAGCGCATATGTCACGTTTTAAATGGTTGTAGAGTTTATCAATGAATAAAAAAATGTACTTGACTTCTTCTGCCTGTATTTAAATAAAGCAAGTGTAAAATGAATGAATTGAATTTTTAAAAGTTTTTTAGTCAAGTCTTACTTATTATTCAAAATGAACAACTTCTTGAATGAGCTGTTTACGATTGCGGCCGCTGTTGCGATAAGGGGTTCAAGTGTTCAGTCAAGTTGACACGTGACTTTTCCATTAGAATGAACATACCAAACAAACATTCAGCAAAAATGTCATCAAAAATGTTGAGGCCCTTAAATTAAAATGACACAACGTCTTGTTTTCATTGTACTCTCCAATGCTTTCTTCAGTGGATGTGTGACGGATGTTTCCATCAGGCACACACACTCGTGCTCTGCTCCAGGTGTGTGAAGACTCGCATCGAGCTGAGCGTCTGTCGAGGCTGCGCACGGCTACCTGCTGTGACTTACCGCTGGGCCGACCTGTCGGCGCTAACCACGCGCAGTAACCAATAACCCCCATGCCAGACGTTCAGGAAATATGACTCTGCTTGCCCCCGCCCCTTTGACTGTAACGCAGCCAAAATACACTTATCAAAGTGCTCAGTGGTTGTAATCTTTGAAGCTCTCATTTTTCATTTGAGTGTTTTATCCGTTGATTGTGTCTCTCGCAGGTCGTAAAATGTGTACTGTAGAGGCCAAAGGCTTTTATTGCTTTGTCTAGTCTGAGCACCTCCTTCTGTCCAACTCTTAACACCAGCGTTTCCTTCTCTGTTTTCTCCCCAGGTTTTGCATGCAGAAGAGTGCCAAGTTGGTGCCAGGGGTGACGTTAGACCTCATCGAGAAGTAAGTGGCACTCCAACGCCATCCTGATTAAACAAAAGAAGAAGAAAGTCACTCAGGAGGGTGCAGTCTAGAGAGATCATTATCCTGTTTTCCCGGTGTCTGTCTCCCCCTGTCTATCTTCCTGTCTGTCTCTTTTGCTCTCTCCTCTTTATTGTCAGCCCTCTTCATGTTGTTTTCCATCCTACAGTTATAATTCTCTGCCTTTGTTTCCCGCTCTCAGCCAAAGCGGCAATAGTTTGGCAGATTTAAAGCTCCACATTTCTTCAATAAACCTCCGGGTGCCGAGCGACTGAGTGCAGAACCTCTCTTGCTCTTAGGCACACACTCTGAGTGATATTAGCGCTCAATATGGATGTTGTATCCATAGTTTCAGTAGTTTCACAGATCCATCGGGGATGGCGTTTCGTTTTTTTCCCACCCTTGCGTGCGGGGGAGAGTAAAATGACACCCATAAACTAAGTTGGTTGAGGAGGTTTTAGAAGTAGTAAGTAACTCTAAAGCAGACTGTCATATATTTTTGGAAAGCACCTGAGGTGCTAAACTTGAAGAGTGTCTCAGCAGTCTCCTAATGACGTTTGCTTAAAGGTGAATAATCGTTTTACTTCACAACCTCACACTATGATTTCAGTGTTTCACAGACAACCAGACACACTTTTTGAGTGCATGCACACTCATCTCTACTTTCTACTAGACTTTAATTAGTTTTTGGCTGAGAGTTCGTGTGGAGACACTTGTGACTCTACTCGACTCTGTCCTGTGTGTTTGTGGTGGTTCCGAATTTCCAGTCCCGCCTTACCGTTTATGTGCTCCACTTTGAGGAGAATACATCGTAGCCTATATTTACCTCGAGTGCGGCCATTGTCTTAAACAGATGCTCCTTTATTTCAAATGGTTTGATTTTTTAAATAAGAAGCCTGTCCGTTTTTTGATCCGGCCCATTTTGAATGTGCCTAATGTCTAATTCAAACTCATCACTTTCTATCTGTTCTCTTGATGCATTCAGTATAATGTACATTTTCACAGCATTAACTCCATAGTAGAACATTGGAGTTGGGAAACGTAACCCTTTCTGCACAAATGTTTTAGATTAAAGAAAAAGCCTTTCCTGGTAGTAGGGATGTCCCGATACCCGACATGTTGTCGTGGATACCAGTATCAGTGAAATTCCACGACACCCAACACGATCCCACGGTAAAAAACAATAAATCCCATGTACTTCAACATGCACTCTTTTATTACTGTTTGCATACTGGTTTTTGTTAGGAAGTTAAACGGGTCATAATTCCTTCTTATATCCGTTTTATATTGCTTTGAAAACATCTCCTTCAAACAACTGTTTTTATTCAAGTTTCTCGCCAAAAACGACTATTTCGCCAAGCGGGGCCCACTGTTTCCCTCGTTCCCTTGTGAGTTACACGTAATATCCCTATATCTATCTCAGAAACCATTTATTGAAGAAGTAATATATCTTCCTTTTGTGATTAAAGCCTATTTAAAATCCCTATAATTGCTCCAGTGCGTGAGTGGATATTTTGTGTGGAGTTTACATGTTCACTCTCAACTCATGTTTCTACAAGATAAATGAGGATTATCTATCATTTGAACATGTTTCTCACCTCTCCACTTATTATTCCTCACTGTTCTTCCTTCTTTTACCTTTTTAATTACATTTCACAATTAATCTTCTTACTTTTGTGCAGTTTCGCTTTTCTTTTTTTTCTTTCTATCCCATTCCTGCTCTTCCTCTTCTGTCAAACACCATTTCCCTCTGGTGGATAAGCATTACACAGGAAATGCCCTGGTACTGTACGTATAGCTGCTGCAGGCTGGGGAACCACTCGAGCGATGACGAACGTGAAAATAAGATAAGTTCATAACCTGAACAGCCGTCGGTGGGTTTGACTTTACATATCGTGACAGAACATTGAAGCTCTCAATTCATGCTCCACTTCTCGTGCCTTTTATCAATCAACTCACCAGAATAAAGACTGGGCTTCTGTGGAGAGGGGAACAGTCATTTATGACCCACTCGCTGTAAAGGAGACTTTTAGCATCCGTCACATTTTCACCGAAAAGACAGTTTTGTCACTCTGGATAATGTCTGGAGAGTCGGGTTCAATCATTGTCCGGAGTTTCCCTTTCACACACGTAGCACACAACAGCGCTCTCTTTTATGGGAAAAAGCGTGTTTAGTTGAGTCAAGGGGCGGCGCGGATTACATTTACAATCTCCTGCCGTCGCTTTTTCTTCACCCTGTTTATTTTCTTTTGGTTTTGTGCCAGGCGCATGACAGAAACCTCATCAACACGCCGACACTCACTTGTTGTGAATTCTTCTGTGTATGAGCTCAGGCGGACATTACACACAGGGTGAAGTCTGCTTGCTGTCCAATCCGAATGATGGGACATTTGACTTCTCACATACGGCTCCACCAGGTACTGATAACTTATGGGGCTGAACTTGCGTCAGAGACGCGCCGGGGAAAGCATGCTCACCCGATCTTATTCTTTGGTTAGGCATGAGTAACACTGAACGCAAACATCAGACGTGCCAGCTGAACAATGGTTTGTGAGTCGCTCTGCCAGTTTCTGTCGAGGACAAACAAACTCGAGCTGAATTCAAAGCTACAGTCACTAACCAATCGCATGCCAGCCTTGAATGAAGTCAGCTTTAAACCAACACACGCGAAGGAAACACTCAATACAATTAGATATATTGTAGGTTTGATTCCTGTAACAGACTGTCAGTATGTGCGCCCACGACAAACACAAGACACTATCACTTTTCTTTGAAAGAAAAAGCTCACTTCAGGTGTCACACAGGGGCCGCTCTGCTACGCTTTTATGAGATCTTATGCTCTGCTCTTCTTGTTAGCTGTGCTTCAGACACAGCAGGGCTGTACACTGAAACGGAACCAGTAAGGTTAACAGAAAGGGTTGTGCAGCGGAAAAGTGCTGACCTGTTCTGTATTAGTCTGTACGCGCCGCTAAAATTGGATTTGAGATGTTGTCGATTCCATTGAAAACGAATAAAATGTCAGACAGATGAGATGGATGACCTTGAATTGAAGCACACGCATGGATATATGAATGGTGGGAATTCATAAACCAAACAGAATGTGCGATAAGAGATTTCCAAAATGTGTGGTGAAATGAATGAAATAGAAAACATAATTCTCTTAAATGCCCCCAATGAAGTGGAGTGAGAATGAGGCTCTGCTGACTAGATGTTCCAGCTGCCCTGAACATGACTGAAAAAGGGCTTTTGGTTTTTAATCAGTGGGGGCTGATGCTTAAGTTGCGGTTTTGGTTCATAGCATGTTGTCCAGAGGGCTAAATGTTGACTCAGTTGATGTCCCTCAGAGTTAAATAATGGATGGTCTCAGAGCTCATGAAATAAAAATGGAACCAAATCCATTTTCCCTCTCACCTCTGTGCTGTATGCAGCTGGGCCATAATTCTGACTAAAGTCAAACATCTTGAAAGGGATGCTTCATCAAAACATGAAATATCACAGAAAAAACAGTTCAATAATTCTGATGACATTAGAGCTGCGCTAATCAATATCTTTTCTTTTACGATAACAATCAAAAAATCACTACATGTATGTATAGCTTGGACAAATAAAAGCTTAATAAGATTTTTATAAATATTGTCCCCTGAGGGGCGAAACATCAATGAATGAGTTTAACTTCAAAAGTTAACACAAGATGTATAAATGTTAATTCACGTAATCCAGTTAAAAGGAGCACCGAGTGAGTAATCTACACTAATCAATTCTCCTTAAAACATAAATATTATCAGTGTAACTGCCATCTTTGGGACCTTGTTATTGCAGGTGGACTGTACAAAGCAGTGAAAACTCTTGTGAAAGACACAGACCATCACAAATGAAAGATATTCACAAGTGCAGAGACTTCGCTGAACAGGATGTTTATTCAGTCGGTGTTTTATGCCTTCGTGGGAGAGAACTGTAAACACTCCTGTTGTCTTTATTCTTCTCTTGCTGTGTAGACCAAGCAGGACGAGCAGCTAAATTGGGCTTTAAATAAAGTTTCTGACAAACATATTTAAACTGTTCTGTATCAATCTCAGTTTGACAGTTTCTCTTCCTCCCTCTCTCTCTCTCTTCTCCCCCTCCATCTCTCTCTATTTCTCTCCCTCTCTCTCTCCCTCTCTCGCTCCCTCTCTCGCTCTCTCTCTCACTCTCTCCCTCTCTCGCTCTCACTCTCACTCACTCACACTCTCACTCTCACTCACACACACCTTGCCGCGGCACACAGTCCTTCTCTGTCCTTGTCTGGTTGGGTCCAGCTAAAATCTATCTAAAACGTATGAGCATTTTCAATTAAAGAGTAAAAATTGAAGCGTTGACACATGAATAAACAACATGAAATACTCGCCTGCAGATATAATATGTCTAGGGCTTTTATTGTGAAAGGTAATAAGGGAAGGAGTGGATCTGGTATGCACTGCCTTTGTCATGGTTGAAAGGAGTAAGAAAAGTTTGAACCTCGGAGTGTTGCTGTTTCATAATCCCCTATAAATACATATACTGTAGGTGCAACTCAACCAATTCCGCACAACGTGATTGGTTGATGCCTCTATGGCTCAGAAAAATGTACTTTGTTCCAAGAAAAAAAAAAACGTTGCTTTTTCACGGCGTAATATTTATGTTCTGTGTGAAAGTATTCATAACAAAAACGACTGTTCAGAAAACTGTAGATGTGGGGGTCTGGTGCATTGCTCAAGGGCACCTCGTCAGTGAACTGGCACCGCTCCACTCCGTTCTTGTTCCGTTCGGGAACTTGAACTGGCGACCCTCCGGTTCCAAAGCCACGTTCCTACAGACTGAGCTACTGCTGCCCCATATTGACATGCAAATGAATTGCACGATACAAACGCCCCCGGTGTGTAAAGGCCCTAAGACTAAATCTAAACAGCTGCCAAAATGAACCCTGACTTGTCAGATGACTTTGTGGTATCCTAGCAACGAGGCTTCAGCAGAGAGATGTAGGGCTTCTCATTATTGTTCGGACTTTAAAATGTGTGTGGGGTGATTGGTCTCAAGTACTATCCACAGCAGCTTTTTCCCTTTGTCATAATTTTGCTGTGTCCAAAATGCACACATGGGCATGAGCATGAGTAAACGGCTAATGGGCATTACGCTCACTGACCACTCACATTCACACCTTTAAAGGTCAGGCACAGTTGGAAAGCGCGTATCGAACACTCATCGCCCTGGAAATATTACAAACAGTTGTTGCAAAATGCATTAAACATAATGTCATCTTTGAGTAGTTGTGCGCTGTTGATTTGTTTATTAATTTTATTATTCCTCTGTCTTTCCTCCATCTGTGAGCCGTTCTGTGCTTCCCACACACATCCAACACACATTCTGGACGTATCCAATCACAAAAGCCTTTTAGATAAGAGAGTCACGACGGCGAGCACATGTGGACTTGTCCTGCTTAAAATATGCTTGGATCTCTCTTAAAGCTACAGTAGCTGTTTGCCTCACATTCAATTACACATAGTCTCTTCTTCACACACACACACACACACACACACACACACACACACACCCACATCCCTTCTTTTTAATCTCTCATGGGGCTGACACACAAGTGTGGTGGGTTGATCCCTATTCACAGCCTCCCTCCGAGTCTTTCACAGTGAGACCCCCTCCCCCCCTAACCCCAGTGGGTAAGCCTGACACCTTGGTGTCTGAAACCCGTCTCTGCTCGACTCACCGGGGGGGCTCTAGAGTTAGACTACATTATTGATTGAATCATTTCACTGTGATGGGACCTTGGCAGATACCTTCTGCCCTTCCTCCACAGAGACGTCAAAGAGCAGTCCGTGTACGGCAGAAACCCGCGAGGGGGTCGACATGGGGCTCTTTGCTCCAAATAAGAGCAAAAGATTATCCCTTTTATACGGACTTTATGACCATGTTTACATCTAGTATCTTTTATCAAGACTAATTGTTTATTGATCCAGCTGAGGTTAGTCTTGGGCGTTAGGTGTTAGGCGCTATAAAGCACCTTTTATATTTCTGCCCCGTCAGTATCCATAGTATCAAACATGACACACCACTAAATGCAAAGCCGGTGCCCCATCAGTAGAAACAATGGAGCCAGGTATATGAGGCTTCATTGATGCTGCACTGTGGCTTTACAAACGTCATCACATATAACCTAAAGGTATACAGCAGTTTCGTAGATGTGACAGTGTGACTCATTTCTATGGACTGGTTGTATTGTATTTTATTCTTTTCCTTTTGTTTTTGAGGAGCCCTAATTTCGTTCTGAACACTTCTTATAGGTCTCACAGGGCCTACAGTGACTCAGAGAGTTCGTCAACACGAGGAACTCGTGTGACTTTTAGTGTCTCATTAACTGCCTCACACTTTAACATTCTGTATCATTGGTTAATGGGTACTTTTTGTGAACTCATAACAAAGATGCATATTCTGCCTGACAAAGACAAACTGCAAACAACATGTTTCCTTTAGCTTTCTAGTCTTTTTGCACTGATGAACAAGTCTAATGACTTTAATTTATGATTTATTACATTTAAATATCTGATTTAAAGGTAGCTTAATCACATCAAATCATGTACATTCCTCTAGTTCCGGAGGCTGAGACAGCGGTTACTGCCACTCTGCTAAGCTAAGCTAGTTAGCTTTTCGCCAGACTAGTTTAACTGGTGTTTCATTTTTCTCTTTTATCATCTGATTTAGGTACTGCTTTGTTGATGTGGTACAACAAACTCAAGATGTTAAAGGTTTAAAAGAAATCTGATTTCTAATGCAGGAAACGCATAGGAACAGTTGGTAAGTTAGCTTTTACCAGCTAGCCTTAAATAGCTAGAGTCTGTTTGATTTTTACCTCCATGGTTTAAATGTGTTGCTTTTGCACATTCTATGGTATAAGGATTTTGTAGCTGGTAAAATAGATGTCAAAAAGTCAGATTGTGGTCTTATTTAAATTTTTTAATATTTTCAAAGTTACTGCACTTTGGCTTTGTCGGGCAATATAGACTAGCACTTCTCAAATGAGTATAACAACATACTTTGCAAAATAGAAAAATACTTTAAATAAGTATCTCTGAAAATACGAATAAAACACGATAAGATAGCATATCTAAAATGGGTAAAACAAGAAATTATTACAAATTGCAAGTATGACAAAAGCCTGAACTCCTCTGGACATTTTCCCAGCCTGTTCAACAATTCATCCATCAACAGTATCTGTCCGTCAGTTGACCAATACACCGTCCTTTAACCTCATAAAATACATTACCCTGGATTCTGAGCAAAGATATGAACTGCTGAATGTTCATCCTTAGAGCTGGCTTTCCAAACGCCTTTGTAAGCACTCAAAGTGCTCAGGAGCCAGCCGGCCCTGCTGGTTGTACCGTAGGCTTGTACCTGCCAGCAGCTTCACAGCTGCTGTTATTTGTCACTTGGAGGTGGAAACGGGAGGTTGTGGGCAGGAAAAGGTCAGACTCTCTGGGCGCAGTTAGAAGTCATTTATTGGGCTGCTGATGGACTTAACATGCCAGCTGACAGATGTATTACTTACGTGCTGATTGTACGTCGGAAAAGTCATAATTAGCGCTTATTGATTAACAAGTTATGTATTATACTGTATAATGTACGGTCCGTTATTGTTTATATAACTACTTCAAGACAACGACATGCTCTTGGCAGTGCTCAAGCGCACCAACTAATGAATATCAAACCACAGTGGAAACTAAATGTCTGGCAGTGATGGTGGGTGATGACATTTCTGGGATGGGGAGAAAATTGGAAGAAAACACTTCAGCATGTCAACATTAAGCAATTAATATAACCATTTTTAACCCAATAATGCCAAACCCCTATTGTCTTTCGGGGTGGGAGCAATCAATACAGTATCAATTCTCAAAAACACTGTCTATTTTAAACGTATAGTTTACATGCAAAGATTGGTGGAAGGCAGTGGCTCGGTTTGTACAAAAAGTAGTGCTATGATGTGGGATGTTACAGCGACTGTGATAAATGCAAATGCAGATCCCTCTGTTGCGATTGCATAAAAATGATTTCATTGGGAAAAAAAAATGAAAAGATTTATTCAATTGTGATTAATGTGATTATTATGCATATAGTGGTGTGCTGTGTAAACTATGAGTATCGTAATACATCATATTGTAACTCCTGTATCATGATACGTATCATATCGCCAGATTCTTGCCATTACACAGCCCTTATTGTCTTAGTACATAAATGAAGAAGCTAAATGTAGTCGAGGTTACATTACATTATGTTATTTATTTAAAAAGTTGTATCCTGTTACCTTACAAGTTTATTATCTTGGGATAAAAAAGATGTTGTCCTGTGATAATAAGCTAGTTATCACAATATCAAATATGCACACAGTCATATACTTGTGTCATCCATTTATGCCACTTTCATGTTTTGAAAATGCAGCAAAAACTACAAGTTTATTTATATACTGTATGGTGTGTAGCCCGAGCTCTATATTGGCGATTGGTTGGCATGTTTCACAATGCGATCCAGGACTACCACCTTTGATTGAAAACCAAAGATTTCCCAATGTTTCTCCAACTGTTGTCAGCAGTTGTCTGGGACAACCCAACATCACACAATGCCTAGGTACCTTTACACTAACTATGACTGTTGCAGGTCTTCACTATTTTGAGTGTTTTTTGTTTTTTTTAAAGGTAAACCGAGTAAGCGAGCACAAAGTAATCTACTCCGCTGACCAGGGAATCCCCCTCCCAACAAGGCCAATGCCATCGTCTTATGTAGTTTTTTACACACACAAACACACTCGTGCCTGTACGTAGCATTGTTGCCGGTCATCCTTAGAGTTGTCAAAGTCCTTAAAAGCGCTTTCTCTCATTGACTTTCACTGTTCCCTACATTTGTTCATTCATTTAAATCATATACTGCATTTTCTTTACTCGGACACGAATGTCTCACTTGCTCACATTACCTGTAATATGTGTGAGCAAGCCAGTGTTTGCCCTCCTCCCCCCGTTCATTAAAAGGCAGACGCCTAGCTGTGGTAGAGGTAATTTCTCGGCTTTGCTACAGTGATACTGTCATGTTGTCTTGGGCTCCTGTTAGAAATTTCCCTGCTCTCATTTCCATGGGGCTCCCACGCTGCAGTCACGGAATAACTAGAATCCCCTTTTTTAAGTACCAGACCATGTGCAGGGTGTTTCTGTAAAAACGGATGTATGGTGCCTGGGTTTACACGTTTCATGTTCCTCTAACACATTATAGACAGCTGTGTGAATACAGAACTGTAGTCATACTTGCTTAACACATAGGAGTGTCTCAGTACTTCTGATATCCTCAGACTACTTCAGAGTGAGAGATTTCTGTAATGAGATGTCAGATAATCACTGAGGTTCCTTCTCTGCAGTCAAGAAAACTATTTATCCTTGGGCAAAATATAGTAAAATCACATGTAATACACTACTGCTCTATCAGTACAGTGAGTCCACACACCAGAGCTGGGTAGTGGTGAAAAATAATAATTATTAACACTAATAACCCTGGATTCGGATCAGCTCCAACATGTAATGTGTTCGTCCGTGGCCCATGATGAACCCTTTCACCAAGTTTCATGAAAATCAGGCCGGTCGTTTTTTCATAACCGTGCTGACACAAACCAATCGAACTGAAAATGTTACCTCCTCGGTGGAAGTAATAACCACGAAGAAAAATAAAGATTAACACGATGGCTCCCATTTTCATCACAAAGGGTCTGTGATGCAGAACAATTGTGACCATGTTTTGGTGGTGTGACAGGAAACTGTAATGACCCTGCAGCGGCTGGCCACGGACACCAGCAAAACATCATTTAGTTGCAAACATGAATACCACATTTAAAAAAATGCATTTTAATGTACTCATTGATTTGAATGAAATGCCTGTATAAAACGATCAGATTGACAGAGGCCAGCCGACCACACGCTGTGGTTAGTTTTCAGGTTAACAAAAATTCAAACAGAGAATTGGTGAAAGTTTGATTTTCTTCTCAAACAAAATGTAAATGCAGGAGTGGTAAGCTTTATACTTGACACTCCTAGTCAAAGTAGAATATATTTTCTATTGTGCCGCTGCTTCTGGGATGATCTCTGTGCTGACATGTCACGTGTTATCCAAACAGCATGACACGTTCTTTCTTGTGCCTGATGTTGCTCTGTGTCTCAGCTCTGCAGTATCTCTCGTTTGTTTAGGCACACATGAATATTCAAACGTGCACTCGCTGTTAGTCGCTGAGTAGGAGCCTAAGTGCCTGTACATGTAAATTTCTTCAGATGAGTTGTGATAATACTACTGAGCAGTTGCCACTTTGTGCTCTGAGTCAACTATGGGACATACAGTGAGCGCCGCTGACACACTGCCATCTGTGTTGTGTTGTGTGTGATGCAGGATCCCTGGCAGGCTCAACGACAGACGCACTCCCCTCGGAGAGCTCAACTGGATCTTCACGGCCATCACCGACACGATCGCCTGGAATGTGCTCCCTAGAGGTGAGGCTTTGCATACATAGGCAAAACTTGTTTAATCAAATGTTACCATTTTATCTCCACAGTTACCAATGTGACATACATAATAATTCCAGTTTACGGCAATAGACGATATGCAAGGATATTAACCTGTGGGTTCTTCTGAGATCTGGCATTTACAATATCATCATAACTGATAGAAACGGTGGCCAAAACTATGATATGAAGACCCAAATACTGGTGTTACTGGTGTTACTGGTGTTGAAGGTGATGGAAAGACACACTTATAAAGACGAGACTTTAATTTTGAACATGTTGAGACAATGAAAAAAAAACGAAATGACCCGCGTGTTCTAGCTCACAGGGAGCCCAATTTAGGGCACCTAAATAAATAAAAACAGTAGTGAAGCATCAGCAATACTAAAACTTTGAGAACATCCCCCGTGGGTGAAAATAGTGAAGATCTTGATATAAAAAGCCAGAAGTGCAGGTTGGCTCTTCAAATGGAGATTAATTGTGTTTAGAGTTTCTAGCACAGTAATTGGGGATATCATTTTAACCGTAATTTGGCGGCCGCAAGAGCAAGTTTGCACACACATACACACTGTAAAACTCACACACGCTGCGACTAACCATTACCCGCAGGCTGTCACACACTTTTTAGACATGCAGTTATATTTTGCATGCAGCACATATACTTTCTGTCACACACACACACACACGCGCACACACACACACACACACACAGACACTCCCCCAAGACGAACTATATCTCAGCTCAAATAGAAATGTGACAATGCTGATGGCTGCCAAAGCCTTTTAAACCCCCGGGGCTCTGCTGTTAATGAAGCAGCCCACATCAGAGAGAATCCCTGTAATGACGGCACCACGCACACACACACGCACACGCACACATACGCGCACACACGCAGTAGCACAGGAGTTGTCAGACACTGTCTCATATTATAACACACACACACACACACACACGTATTCACTCCCTTACACGAACAGGGGAATCACAGTCATATGCCAGATATTGGCATGGGGTTGCCCTGGCCCCATTAAAGTGAATAAGTTAAAACATTAATGAAGTGATGAAATTGTGAACCATTGCTTTAATCTGCATATCACTGTCCTCTATATTCTGTAAGCATAGACACAAGCGACCCTGTATTTTCCCCAAAGTCGCCACTTTGCTCTAATTAAACTTGTTTCTTTTACCCAGTTTGATCTTCTTTCACTCAAACAGTCGGGGCTCCGTTTTCCTCATCTGAGCCTCTTTCCCACTGGAGAAAAAAACTTCAGTAACATGTGGCTTTTGTCTTTCGTGGGAAAGGTTACAATTGGCAATTATTCCTGGGACAAATGACTAGTAGTCACTGGTATTTATCGGCTCTAGCTCCGATCGACAGTGATGAAACATTGACGCAGGGGAAGTGAATGTGTAATAAATAAAATCAAGAGGGATTTGGACAATTCTAAAAATTAATTAACAAACAATGAATATGCTCTCCTCAAAGCCACCAGACTTCATTGAAAAAACCCAGTAATTTGACCTTGCTAATCATCGTAAAACACACTTTAATTCAAAGTTGACAGAAACAAAATAAAACTCATCCAAACCGTCTTTGTTAGTCTTTCCACAACAATCACCAACTTCAGTTTGAGACTTTGAAAGAGAAACTGATTGAACAGATCTAAAAAAAGTAACGACTTTAGCCTTTTCCCTGTTTGTGACGTCGAACGTGACGCATCAAAAAAACAACAACATTGGCCTCCCCGTCTCATGGCAACGAGACAGGAGTCTATCGCCTATTTCTTTTTAGCAGGTTTTCCCGAAGGTAAAAAACCTGCATATACAAGCTTGATTAGGTTGACAAAGGGGATTATTGTGCTGTCTTTTATCCTTTCTGTGCCCCTTGTTTGTCTCTGATGCGATGCCTCCTCTTTCTGTCTGAAGATTTGTTCCAGAAGCTGTTTCGTCAGGACCTGCTGGTGGCCAGCTTGTTTCGCAATTTCCTGTTAGCAGAGAGGATAATGAGGTCGTACAACTGTACACCGGTCAGCAGTCCCCGTCTGCCCCCTACGTACATGCACGCCATGTGGTAAGACACACAAACAGAGCTTTCATGCACAGAGATGCACAGATGCCCATGGCTTTGTAGAGCAGAAGGCAAGAGGAAGAGGAACACAAGCTATTTGTTCATACACACTGAAGTTAAAGGATGAACACACTTTATAACAGATACATTCTCTGATCCGACATATTCTGTTATTTATGGTATGCTAAGTATATTTAATCATTCTAAATGGTTCCTTTTTAACAGCTTTCAACACGGGCAGTTATGAACAAATGGCAAATTTGCCTCCGGGCTTATTTTCCCAAAAGTTCTGGCCTTGTGTATTGAATAAAAACTCAGAGTTTTCCACTGTTGAAAACAATAAGAAACTATGAACTTTTGTTTCTGTGACCATTTAGTTTGATTTTGTAATTTTTTTTATTACCATAGGTAATTGGAAAAACAGAGCATATGTTGCCAAAGTGAGATATTCCTAACAGTTCTTGTTACTCTGCTTTACAAAACCCAAAGTAATACTTGTACCCACAGATAGAGTGAAGAGTAATTGTAATATGAGCTCTGTGCATACAGCACAGGTTTCGGTCTAAGACATGTTTAGCTTAGCACAAATACTAGAAGCAGGGCTAACGGAAAACTCCAGTGTTGTTATATTGTAGATTTAAAAACATACGGTTTAGAAAAAAGAACTGAAAGTCCATTACCTGTATCTGTCACGTGGGTCATGAGTCTTTTCACTCCAATGGGAGAAGCGAATGTGAATATCCACCCTATAGTCACCAAAGTAATATTGGACCCATCTTTTCTTTAGAACATTCTAACAGACAGACATATCAGGAGACAAGTACCTTTGGTCGAGACCTGTCTCTGTCTTAGCAACAATCTCTCACAAGATCCTTCAACACAGTGCGTTAACGTTCACCAAAATACTGCCAAAAGTTTATGTCCTAGCAAACAATTTTTTGTAATGTTAAATATGTTTTTTTTTAGCTGTGTAAAAATCTGTTGGCTAAATAAAATAAAAATAAATTAAACAAGACCAACTCATGAGCATCTTTTGATTTAGCACAGGTAGACATAGAAAACAAGGAGCTAACTTACCCGATGGAGCTCATTACTGACCAACAGCTGGGCTTGTGCCTGCACGCAGCCGCTCTGTATCCCCATCCTCGCACACTTTCCCGACTCAGCAAAAGAGTCTTAGAGGTTTTGGTGGCTAGCTTACACCATGACAACAGTTGAAAGGTGTCATTTCCTCTTTCCTTGGAGGTTAGCAGCTGTAGTTTAAGCGAGGCTAAACATCCTAGATCAACCTCTCTCTTGATATGAACAGAGATGACATTGAAATGTATCCTCTCAGCAAACAAGCCTGTTTACCAAAATGAGATAGACTTATGGGCACATACCAGGAAGCGGTTGCTTGTATCAGAAGCAAATGTTGAACTTACTGTAAGTAGCCTGGTTTGTTTCCGCACAGGTTGTTAATATTGCACCTGTGACTGTATGGTGCCAACAGGAAGTGAGCTCTCATTCAGCACAAGAGATATCATGCTCATAGGGTTGCCTTTACTGCACTTGAATAAGCAATATCTTCCAGGTCCATCAGCCATTCAGATATATGAGACAGTGTTTTAAGTAAAACGTTTTTTCCCATATTTCAAGCCACATGTATAATACCGAACAGAAAAAGGGAAATGAGTTAATTACTCTCACAACTTCTCAAAAATAAATGCTGTTGAGGAAGTGTGAGCCAAAACAAAATAGTGTTTTATTTGCTTCTGCATAGCATATGCATACACCTCGTTCACGCTCTCATTTCCATGATTTTGTATCTCAGTTATTTCCGTTTGCTAGGATTGCCAGTGTTGCTGTATGTGTTGGTCTCTGCTTCACAGCACAGGCAGATATTGCTTTGTCTCCAATAACGGCAGACTCAATGCCGTGCAGATGGACATGAGACAAGTTGCATGTGGAGGAGGGGCATTGTCCCACACACACAACCCGCCCAACATGTTCACCTTTGACGTAAATCTACAGGACAACCTGTTCTCTGATGACACTAAAGGAGCACGTGAGGCGTGGACGTCTCTCGCTGTGGTAGACATGGCAGATTAATAAACCGTACCAGTCTACCAAGAGTCACGCCAATGTCTATACTGCATTATAAACATACTTATAATGGAGTATAATCTGCTTATAGCTTTCTGTAGTTATAGTTATAAGCACTCATAAATATTCATAATACTTTATAACACATTATAAAGCATTTTATAATTACTTATAAGGTCAAGTATTGTGAAAATTCATAATTGCTGGTCACTCACTGAGTTTGTTGGCATGGATCATAGTGTTATCATTCCCATAGTTGTGATGAATAATAATCTTTTTATAATGCTTTTGATCAATATAACAGGTCATAACTGACAATAAACTGAGTACTATTAAGGTACTCCAAATTGAATAAATAATGGATATTTACATTTCACAAATGTAATATTTTCCCCCAAAAACTCATTCTTAATTGACTCCAATTATGAAATAATAAAGCAAATATTAAGCACTTATAGTGGCTTATTACCAGCGTGCAATGTATTAAATCTGCCTCTAGCTCGGGAATTTCATTACCTCACATCTAGCACTATAATGCATTATCAGATGGGAATTATGGGAATTATAATGCATTATGATCCTTTCAAAAACAAGTGTTCGAGTGACCTGCAACTATGAAGTATTATGATATTTGTCCTTATGACACATTATAAAATGCTTTATTTTGTTAGTGTTGTGAAGCATTATGAAATGTATGAGTGCTTATTACTATAATTATACCGCGCTATAGGCAGAGTATAACGCATTGTAAGTATGTCTATTGATGACATTTATTGATGTATGTTTACAAGTATGACATTAGAGTTATGGGTGTCATAGAAAGTGTTACAGAGTCATTTCCTTTTTAAGACACACGACTTCAAACAGAAGCGCTCGCAGCTTTTCACCATGTTCCTCATTTGTCCTCCATGTGCTCTCATTACTGGAATCGTATGCAGACACACAGAGGCGCTGAAAAGCCTTTGCCTTTACATGCTCCTCCTCACTGTGTAAGAAACATAGTCCCGTCATCTATCTCCCATCACTTCCACAAATACTTCTCCCACTATCTGTTGTTTCTCTTCTTAGTCTTCTATAAATGCCTCCTTCCATCTCTCCCGCCCATTATCTGGCTCGTGTAGAAAAATAAATAGCAGAGGCTCTCACTCGCTTTGCCTCGAGGAGCGACTTGTTGTGTAACATCCTGGCATCGCTTGTTATAAAGACCACTGCTCCTTGAGCAAGCAATACTCTTTCTTTCTCGCTCGTACCCATTATTTTAGATTGTGGGTATGTTGCATTTTACTGCCAAAGAAATTGGGAGTTGCACTTTGTTTCACAGCAGCACATGCAGTATTAAGGAGGACAGAATAACGACAGAGAGGTGTTTTAAGAGTGTTGGAAACTAGACTGAGGGAGCGATAAAAAAATGGAAGTGCCAGAGATAAAAGGCGAGTAGAAAAATAAAAGTTTAAATCAGCGCAGATGGGGGGGGTGGAAGGACGATGGAGAGAGGGGTGTTAAGCAATTTGGGGCGCTCGTTGATCGATGCTGGTGCCCGAACACAAACAGCAATTGTTATTCAAATGGAGCAGAATAAGGGAGAGCAGATAAACCCAGGGCTGATTACTCCCTTGTGGGCAGTCACAGTGTGGGTGTGCGTCTACTTCGTGTGCGTTTGTGAGTGCGCGTTGCTGCGCCACTCTCTGCAGGCAGCAGGGAAAAAGAGCTTAGTCAGCCGCCAACTGGTCCCCTGCACTCCTCTGCTGTCAGCCGTCCCCTCATCTCACACACCATGCACACACACACAAACACACACACACACACAGACAGACAGGTTTTGGTGATGAGTTACTCATTCGTATTGGCAGTCATCATCCGAGTTAATGCTGTCATCTCACACGGTGCGGTAGCCTCCTCCCTGTGAGCGTGTCCTCGCTGATTAGACTGCTCTATCTGCTCGTTTCCTCACTGTTGGATTACATAAACACCAGCAGGGATGGATATTCGTAGGCAAAATTTTCAACACCTAGTCCGATCCCAGTTATGAAACCTAAAACAATACCTTGCTGCGGGTCCTTAAAAAGTCTTACATTCAATTGGTCTGAAATTTTGGCCTACAAAGTGCTTAAATTCTGTAATACAATTTAATAGGAACACAATGGAATGAGGCCTTCAGGTTTTATTGTGTTTAAATCCTATTACTGCAGTGCAGTGTTGTATTTGTTTTTAACAATCTATCTATTAAAACAAATGCTATAATATATTATAATACTGCATATAATCAGGAGGCTCTTTGGAATTCATTTATTTTTTGCTTGGCAGGAGAATGAAAACCACAATAGAGATAATGTTTTTCCAGAATTTACTAAAGCACATATACGTAACCTGACCCTAGCTTTTAGAGACTTGGAGATTTAGAAGATTTTTGATGTGTTTTGTGATTATTCTTCGAGTCAATTCTGCTTCACTTCTGCATTATTTGCTTGCTGTCTTTGACTTTAGACGTTAAAGTTAGGGACTTTGGGAATGACATCCTGAACATCCCAACAGGCCCTGCACCAGTCGTTTATAAATTCATGTACTTAAAGAAATTCTAGTACTTATTTTGATTCAAACTAATTTTCCTTCATACTTCTACCAGTAATGACGCAAAATCAAGTCGGTATTTCATTTCATTCGATGTGTTGAAACTTGAGTTGATTTTGTCTATTAGGACATTAGAACCAAAAAGTTTCATACTTCCAGGCTTATTGTAAGATTTCATCATTTCTGTCTTATATCTGTGGATACCTCGAGATGACCTACAAATGTATCATGGTACAAAATAAGAAAAATCTGAGATATTTCTTCGACATCGAGCTCTACCCTCAACTGTTGAATCTCTCAAACAGATAATAAGTGAAACCAAAGGAACAAAGTCCCACAAAGGAAGAGAGGAGCTTAGAGAACCAAATGACTCAAATTCAGAGGAGTAAGACAGCATTATGCCGACTTTACACAGGCCTAGGAGATAAAAGTACATTCAGTGGCACCACTACTTCGTCACGTAAAAAGCTCCGAGTAGATGACATTCTGGAAAAAAAAAAGTCAAGTGTGACGGAGAGAGAATGAGTTCTCCGTTGTGAGGAAATCATTGGCTCAGCGGCGGTCAATGGATGTGGCCACCGTCATGGACAACTTTAATCTGACACTGTAACTTAACTTATCAGCAATGATAATGAGCTAGTGTTGTATAACGTTTAACCAACACACCCTTGCATATTTCAGGGCTACTGGTTCCCGTCTGTAAATGACTTTCCCTCGCAACTACCATTTGGACTGCTGCTGTACACAAGCGCTTGCTGTGGCAGATGCTCAGCAAATAAGTTAAATAGAACAAAATAAATCACAAAATATTACACTGACATGTGCATCTCGATGTGGCATGCCACTTCTTTAATGTTCTTTAGATATTTGCTTCAAATCTGTTGGATAATATTTGGTTCAACCATCAATCTAATTTCTCTGAAGTCAGACCCCTTTAAATGCAACACAAAGAGTAACACCTGTTCTTAATAATGCAGTAATGTGTTTTGCACTGTTGATGTTTTTGCTGGAAGGCTAAACGCGACGCCTGCTGCAGCGGCAGCTGGATTTATAAATTCTCCCATTTAGCCTGAACTTGTACCAGCTGACATGAACGCAGGAATAAATTGTTTAGTTGTTAACTTTTTGTTAACTTTTAGAACAATTTAAAAGTGGTTGATGGAGTAAACTAGTTTTACAATTAGATAGCAATGCTTTTTTTCAGCCACATACTGTACAATAAGTATATACAGTATGTGTGCATGACAGCGGTGGATTAATTGTACCTTTAACGCCGTGCTATCGACCAAGAGTGCCACTCTATCATATTGCTCCCAGCTTATGGGAAAAGCAGAACGAGTCTCAGACCGACTGAACTCCGAGTCACTCGTTCAGCATCACATTAAAGAGGAAAAAGACCTCAAGCTCAATTTGCTGCAAGAAAAAAGGAGCTGGGAAGTGGACGGAAAGAGAGACAAACAGAAAGACGAGAGAAGCTGCGATAAGGCTTGATGTGAGTTACATAACCCCATGAATTAGATATGATGAGCATGGGAGAACACTGGCGTTTAGAAAGGGATTAAAGGCTCCTTCCTGCCCTCTCCAGGACCTCGGGTTGGGAATTTAAAGAGGTGTGTGTGCGCATGGGGAATATGCGCGAGAGAAAACGTGAGCCGAGGAGAATGTTAATGAGAGTGAGTGGTGAAAGGGAAAGCCACGACAATCTTAGCGTTTGTTTCTGTTGCTTCAGGTCCCAGTGACATTCCTTTTGAATTGCAACAAATGTGTGTTTTGGGATTCAGGTTATTCCTTATACTGTATGTCGTGATGTGGATTGTGTGCGTGTCACCTCTCTCCAGGCAAGCGTGGGACCTGGCCGTGGACATCTGCCTCTCTCAGCTGCCGACCATCATTGAGGAGGGCACTGCCTTCAGAGTAAGTGTGTGTGTATGTGAGAAAACAACAAGCCTGCAGATAGGCCGTCACGATGATTCCGTTATCCTTTTATCTTACGATATATGGACGTGACCTCGGTCATTTTTGCTGACCGCCATGTTGCCTGTTGAGTTTACCTGCGTGTTTGTTCACATAAGGATGTCGCCAACAGGATACCAGAATAAACAGCATGGTTTTCACTACCATTAATAAGAGTTATTGCGCAGACATTGCGTATTCCTAGAGCCCAAGATGTTATTTTATTTATTTAGGATATTTTAATATTTCTTATTTCTTCTTATTTTTAAGAATGAAAAGTTCATTGCTCTTTGAAAGGGTGCACTTGCATTATAATGCTATTATAATATATATCAGTGGCATAAAATGGTCATGAATTGACTATAATATAGTTTATCCCAATTATTAGTGGGACAATATATCGTCCAACAAAAGTTAGTTTTGGTGTCAGGCCCACAGTACCTGCACACCTTTGCAGCTTCACTTGAAAGGTGTGTGTAGGTTAATGGTTATGTAGCGCTGATGGATGGCTCTCATCTCGGATCTGTCCACCACTGACGCCTGGAAACATCAACAGCCCCTGCAAGCTCTCCACCACCAGCATCTCCATCAATCTCCCTCACACACACACACACACACACACACACACACACACACGTTCCCAGTGTATACCGTTGTGAAATGTCAGGTCTAATAATTCCAGTGCGGGTGTCCAATAAAACAATAGTTGCTGAAACCAGTGGCCCCTCCACTTTGGGCCAGTTTATTGTTATATTTACTGACGTGGCAGGGGACTGTGATGGAGATGCTGAGTGTAATGGAAACATGCTGCAAGAGACTTATTGAACTGATGATGACTTAAGATATCTGGGTGACACACTCAGCAGACGCTGGACAGACCAGAGAGCAGCAACATGGGCTTTGTACGCATAAATGTCTGAAAACCGAGAAAGTGGGACCAGAGCCGCTTTCCCCGATGTTAGCACTTTAATCTGAGCCTTTTCTCTCCTCCACCTGGTGCTCGGGGGTGGGTGTCTTCTCCATCGCTCCCCCGGGAGCAGTTTTCCCGTCCTCGATCCTCCTCTCCTTTCTCCTGCACTCAGGCCGAAAACACTTACCAGCCCCGTAATTGAGCCTCTGAGGACTACTAAAGAAAATCCTCCCTCTCTGTCTTGCTCCCTCTTTCAGGAGCCTTTAATCCTTCTCTGATGTGCTGACGTGTGTTTACTTCATTTTCCTGGTCTCTGCCACTACTGAATTTTGAGCTGCAGAAAAAAAATGCAGTGCATAGTAGATTTGACAAATTTAGTTCTATGTTCTACTTACCTTCGATAGGCCCCTCCCTTCTTCGGTTACTGTTGCTAGGCCTGTTAAGCGTTTAGCATGTCTGTATGGCTTTTCAACGATATCAGTGAGAGATATTCCATAGAAGATTAGAGCAGATTTCTGGAATCATTTCGCTGACAAATCTGATTTCAAATGTGAAAATAAGCACCATATGCATAAGAGGAAAATACATATCGTGTGGGTTTCTTTATGTAAGAAACAATATGGTGTTTTCCTAAATATATTTTGTCTTCATTTTCATGCTGCTTTTTGTCGTGGAACAGAGATGAGCATCACATGTTCTGCATTTGGTCTTTTCTTAAGAAATGCAAAATGTTCCTCTTCCTGCTATTCTCTCAAATTCTTAGCTTCCAGCCTATAATTCACAAAATAGTGTTTGTACTATAATATCGATCATTTTTGGTTTAAGAAATATCTAAGAAAGACCCAATAAAGGGGGTTTCTGTTATTATCTTCACACTCACTGTTCTCTCTATCAGCAGAAAAAAGCCCTGAACCCAATCAGGCTCTTTGACCCCTTTTCACCTCAGAACACGTCCCTGTGTGCGTTAGACTCAGCGTCATTAATAGTGGATAGCAAAAAGCTTGGACCATAGTCTTTAGTCTTTTGAATCATACACAAAATAACTGTAAACCTGGTATTTTGTGTGCTTTTTAAACAACTCGCACAGTAATGCTTGACACAACTTTAACTTTGTGTGTAGGATTACTGTCCATAAGTAGCAATAACTAGGTTCATTTAAAAAAAATTAAAAAAATCGATTTGTGGAAGTTGTGAACCGATTCAGAATCTTCTCAGAACCAGAAGATAAGAATCTCGATTCTTAAAAGAATCGATTTTTTCCCCCCATTCCTAGCTTCTGGGGTCTCAATGCAGCCTGAAAGAAAGACTGCAGGCAGGACTCAGGGCTGAAATAACCACCTCCACCATCTCTGCATTATTTTGGGTAAATACAATTCTGTTTCCTTGAAGAAAGACTTTAGAAGCCATTAAAAAGTATTTTATTAAATTTACAAAAGTCATGAATATTTTTTCAAAATGTTTTTGTATCGGATTGCCGATTACACCTGTAACCTTAGAGTGAATTGTGCACTGTTCAGGAGGCTGTTCAATCCTTGGTTGTGGATTTTCAGTCGGCACACATCAGACCTGTAGCACTAGTAGACCTGTACAGCAGCCAGCAGTACTGGGCTGCTGCCCATTTTTAGCAAAAACCTAAATTCATTAATCATTTTTGATTGGTAATCCATTTATCCTTTTTCTGCAGCTGATTTGGTTCCAGGTTGTGTTCATTTAATTCATTATATCCTAAGGAACGATCGTGATGTGATATCTATGATGTAATAATAAACATGCTTTCTTACTTTAGATGGTATAATTATCCTAAACAGTCTCACATTTAACTGGGTGAACCCTGCGGAGACCCTGATTTAGTCATGCTTTTATTAAAAGTTAATAGAAACGCTAGAATTGATTATTAATCACCTGAGTGAAGCATAGAACTCTCTGTAGTTAAGATGCCAATAAATCATCAGGTCTCTGAACAGGATTTGGTCCCACCTCAATGTGCAACATTCCACCTGCACACTATTTGAACAGCTCAGTCTCTAAGCTCGGCCTTTCAACACTACACACCACTTTTTTTTTTTCATACATCAGTTACTATGCGAGTTTGTGTATGGAGTTATTAAGCTTTGATTATGCACAAATTAATTTAGCCATTCAGCCGTGAACCGTGGATATTTCCCCTCTCTACATCCATCAACAGTCTACACAACGCTGTCGTAATTCCCACTGCAATATTAACACTCGGCGTGATCAAAAACTCTGCGGCCAGCAACCAATCAATCAGGCAAACTGCCATAGCGGGGGGGGGGGGGCACGATAGATCAGGATTTATGTCGTTACTGCAGTGTAGTGTCACTTCTGAGCTCATTGTGTCAGGCCTCTTATGAGATGATAAGCTAGTCACTGCAGACTGGCTCATCACGTGTGTGTGCGAGAGAGAAAAGTAGAATAATAAAATGATGATGATAAAAAAATCTTTATACTCAGTGTGTGTGTGTGTTTTGTGTCCACAGCACAGTCCTTTCTTTGCGGAGCAGCTGACGGCGTTTCAGGTGTGGTTGACAATGGGAGTGGAGAACAGAAACCCCCCTGAGCAGCTCCCGATCGTACTGCAGGTACACACGCGCGCGCACGCACACACACACACCTCAAGTCTCTCTCCCTCTCTCTCTCCCTCTGTCTCGCTCTCTGTGTCTCTCTCTCTCCCTCTCTCTCTCTCTCCCTCTCTCTCTGTGTCTCTCGCTGTGTCTCTCTCCCTCTCTCTCTCTCCCTCTCTCTCTCTATGTCTCTCTCCCTCTCTCTCTCCCTCTCTCTGTCTCTCTCTCTCTCTGTCTCTCTCTTTCTCTCTCTCTTCCCCCTCTCTCTCTGTGTCTCTCTCTCTCTCTCTCTCCCCCTCTCTCTCTCTGTCTCTCTCTCTCTTTCCCTCTCTCTCTCCCTCTCTCTCCCCCTCTCTTTCTCTCTCTCTCTCTCCCCC
>CALSCE010003134.1:2587839-2600320 GCA_943593645.1 Bovichtus variegatus
TGTGTGTGTGTGTGTGTGTGTGTGTGTGTGTGTGTGTGTGTGTGTGTCCGTTTGCTTGCTCGAAGCCCAAAGGGAGTACGCACCGAATTATTAATTTACTTCCCTCACCAGAACCTCCGCGGGTTCTTTCGGGGCCAGCCGTCACTTTGAGAGATTGCTCTATCGCCCATTGTGTATTTCCTGGAGATATTGGTTATGTGACAGTTTTGTCACCAACATTCGCCTCTATAATCTCCATCTCCGTCCCAGCCACCTCCATGTCGACACTTTATCACCGCAAGTGTCACTTCGCCCTGTTCCTTGCCTCCGGTGTTCAATCCCAGAAGCCTTTTGTGCCTGATGCTGATCAAACATCCAAGGGTGCGATGTTGGGATGATGTGGCTTCTCCATTCGTGGACTACGCTCACACACGCACACACTTGCTGACACACTCTTCCACAAAGAAATATTCCAACATCACTCCCTTTGGCTTCCCTCTCCTGCTCTCTGCACTCATTTTTCTGTCTAGTTCTGAATTTTATTTGACAGAGCTTCTCTCTCTCAACATTATATAAATGTTACAAATCAGAAAAGCTATATGTGCTCTCAAGCTCAGAAACAGCAATTCTTCTTCCATACCACTGTTCCCTAAATGCTCCTACCTCTCACAGGCCTGTAAATAATAGATGCTCCCCAACATTACAGAGACTCTCTGCCTGCTCCACATCTCCATTATTTATCCCTCTTACTTTCAACAACAGCGCTCATTACTGCGGTATCGCTGTTGAAACATGTCACGGAGCACAGGCGCCTTAATATTCCAGCTCTTGGGGTTCAGCTGGGAGGCTCGATCAGAGCTAAAGGAACAACGCACTAGTGATCTGAGGCACATGAAGAAAGTAGACAAGGGGTGCTGAGGAGGCGGGGGCACATCGTGTCGCTGCTGATAAAAGATCATTTTTTGTTATGACACCTCAATCTGTAGGAGATTGTCAGCACACTAAACAGGCTGTTGCAGTTCTTGTGGGTATTAGTTGTTGCGTTAAAGGCTTTTATGTTCGCCAGGCACAAAAATTACACTTCTACTGTAACTTCTTAGTCATCACAAATTTACGTCAGCTGCAGAGGAAGCCAAAACCGAAAGGTCTTTATTCCTAATCTTTCCATTTTGAAGTATATTTGTTTTTTGTTTTTTTTTGTAATTCTCGGTTTTCTGATCTGCCCTATTTAGTTTACCATTTGCTGTTTATGCAACCTCGAGCTGCAAAAACGAATTCATAAGTTGTCAATGATCAAATTAATCACCAACTATTTTGATAATCGATAATTGGTTTGAGTAATTTTTTAGGGGAAAAAAGTCAAATGTTAAAAGTGAATATTTTCTGGTTTCTTTACTCCTACAGTGAACTGAATATTTTTGAGTTGACAGGACATCATTGTGGGCCCCAGGGAATCTCCTTTTATTAACCAACAGACTGAAACTAATTAACGGTATAATAAGTAACATTTCCGCATTAAAATGTCTGAAACCGAATTAAAAGAGTATTTCTGTCTAAAAGAGAAGCTGAGAGCAGCAGTGTTGTACTAATGGAATAATGCTGTTGAAGTATACATAACGTTGACTGTGAGCCGTTTAGTACCGGTAACTCCAACTCTGCCTTTAATTTGTAATGTTCGACGCGCACATTTTCTTTCATTTCACAAAGTTCAGCGTCCTTGACAGTCAATCCAGTTGCTTTACTTGTGTTACCTCATGAAAAGAAGAAACAAGAAGGTAAATGAAGAGCGCCTGTTAATGCTCCGCACAAATTGATTCAATTCAAAAAGAAGTTTTAAAAGTACTTTGAAAAGAGGATACGAGCTCTTCCATCGCACGTTAGACGGCCTCAAACCTTCATGCAACAATTACCAAAAAAAGATTTGAAGAGGGCTGAAGGGGTTCCAAAGGAACAAGTCATCCTGCTGCAGACCTTTTAATCCTTTTGTCCATCACAGTGTGAGGTTACAGGTGAGCCGTATTAACTGGCTAATGTGGTACACGTCTGCTCTCAGCCTGGGTCCTGTGTGCTGCCCAGGAGGGTTAACACTGACGTAGGCTGCACTTATTGTCAATTTATTAAAAGAAATGAAACACTGGTAGGTCCTTTTCAAGTCCAGAAGCTACTGCACATAGAGGACAATGTTTGTGAGCATTTTTAATAGGTGGTGACTCACAGGAAATTATGTTTTACACAAATGGCCCTTCCACTGTTTTCACTTTTTACCTCATCACACTTTTCCTTACAGTTCTTGAACGTGCGTAGGTATCTAACTAAAAGTACAATGTGCACGTCTGAACATCTCTCACACTCTTCATCGTGCATCACTCCTTCCCCCCCCCCACCAGGAGGCCTGTCTGCAGGGCAACCTAATAGCCAACTGCCTGGAGCAGCTGTCAGACCCCCACCCCCTGCTCCGCCAGTGGGTGGCCATCTGCCTGGGCCGCATCTGGCAGAACTTCGAACCGGCGCGTTGGTGTGGTGTTCGTGACAGCGCCCACGAGAAGCTCTACACGCTGCTGTCGGATCCCATCCCCGAGGTGAGAGGTTAATGCCAGAGTTCAGGTACATTTTGAAAAAGTCATTTTTGATCATAATCCAAGTCCCGCTTTGCAAAAACAGCAATTCAATAGGCCATAATATCTTGTTTTGCAAATGATTGAATCACGCATGGTTCTTTAAGATTGCGTGTTTTGATTTTTTGGAGCTAAAGCTGTCAGATGGAAGTAGATTGCATGGTTGCCACACTCCTATCACAAACATCTGTTAAGAGATTGCATTTAATATTTCAAGAATCACACCAGTTTTAAGTACACGCAGACAAAAGCAGCACTTTATTTATTTTTATTTATTCTCTTGTGTCAAAAGTTTTGACTCGTTTTAAGGCCAAATAATGTTTTTTAATTGTTTGCTGAACCCAATTTTCAAATTGTTTTGTTTTATAGTACCAGATTGATTAAAGAAGATTGCACAGAAAATGCATGCTTTTATTCAAACAGAACTTCCCCAATAACCCAGTGCCAGCACAACCAAACAAAACAAGACGGGTCCTTCTTAGCAATAAGGAAAAAGAGACAGAAAGTACAGAAGCATAACTCCGCCATGGAAATCAATGTGCCGTATCTCTTCACTGAAGCTTTTATAAAATAAATGTACATCCGCAACCAACCAAGGAACTGCACTTTGTCATTTTACCTCGGCGGAGTTTTGAGGGCTGCCATTTCTTCAGTCTGGGTCGTGTGAATAACAAAAATTGCGGTCGCTATTGACGATAGCTTGGTTATTTACAAATGGCGGGGTTCTACAGGATGTCCCGTGTCGCGACCAATCACTGGTCTGCAGTGTTTTATCTCCACCTACTACTATTAGATCAGGGTGGTACCAATAAAAGCACCGTACGGTCCATTACTTACTTTACTTTGCTAATGGGAAACCAAAAAAGACACTCCTAGATTACCTGGTTAGTAAAAGATCATGGTTTGGCTTCAAATAAGTATGTTTGATACGTAATTTAACTTTAACCTATGGTGGTTAATGTATTTTCGAAATATTTTGTGTCCTATTGTTAGTTAACACACAACAAAATCTTATTTTGTATTCAGAACAGGCCCAAAAATACACTCTGAAAACAAGGGGGAAATGTGTAGGAATTCTCTGGTATACACAGATGTTCTGCAGCACCTGTTCACACAGACTAATAAGAGCTAATTTTGTGAGAGAAAACACACATGCACACACCAAGCAAGCCCACACAGTTTGGACCCGAGTGTGGACCAGAGGGACAGCGACACCGAGTTTGCCCTGAAGTTCACCCAGACACTGTGTGCCCTCACTCACACACTGCACATATTTGCATGCATTTCCACACGCATGCACACACAAACATCTGTGTCCAGCAGCAACAGCCTCCTTCCCTTGGACAGACAGCTGCTTTGGTCGTAGGGTTGAGAAACACACACATACACACACACACACACACACACACAAAGCATTTGTACTTTTTCAGCTGCATTTCCTGGTTGTTCATTTATTTTACATTAGGTGTTTGTGTGTTTGAGGCTGGAGACTCAGACTGACTGATCATAGTTTACTGCATCAAATTGTGAAGAAATAGGACATTTACTGGTAAATGACTGCATTTTTTAATTCTCCTCAGGAGTTGGATTGACACACATTCGCATGCTGCAGTATCTCCGTGTGCGTGCGTGCGTGCTCCCACAGTGGAGATGAGTGAAGGAGGTGATGAGTAGTTGAATGGGGACAGACAGTGAAAGGAGGAGCAGATATCTGTGACAAAGAAGAATTTAAGTCTTCAATCATAAGACAAATGTAGTTTTTTTTAAAGCAAAACACCAATGCAACCTGAGTTACTGATGTTCAGTTATTTAAAGAAACAATGGCCGATTAATTTTATTGTGCTGAAAACCTGCAAAAAATGTTAAATAAAACAAAAGAACTTGTGCCACAGGGGTGTTGCTTGACTGTTGGTGTCATTACAAGGACAGACACTCAAATATTCCCATAGCTTTGTATTGATATGTATTGTATGTGTTATAATAAAAGGCTATACAATACAACACCATAATTAAACTCAACACATTGTAGTGTAGATAGTAGAACTACCTGAAGTCTGAGTGAAGTTGGCACATTAAGACACATCCAGTATTACTGTCTTGTGTTTTAATTTGGTTTTAAGTCAAAGTAACTTTATGAACTTTCTATTATTCCAGGTTTTAGAAATACAATTACAATATGTTCATCTGAAATGTTTTAGCTGATCATTTTGACTGGAGCGAATCATAACCATATCAACGCAACATCTGTGTGCTGTACAATCACTAAAGCTGCATCACAAGATTAGAAAGGAGCTGTGATGATGCATCTTGATGCTTGCAAAAAAAGAAAATGTTCTGTCGCCACAACAAACAATACACCCAAATATTAATTCTTGTGCTGTGATTTAGTTCAGTTTGTGAATCCAATCCCTCGTGGAAAGAATCCTTCTGTGTGATTGCAAGTTTGGATTAAACATCCACTGAAGCGTGCAGAGACTAATTAGTTATAGTGACAACGAGCAGCTCACTGGAGCACACGGCACTGATCATCTCCAGTGCATTTAGTACTGATACATTGAGGTGAAATGAAACTGTAATTACCTCCTAAAACTTCCAACCACTGGTCTTGCAAAACATTCCAACATTTTCGTTGTCTGGCAGAGAAATTGTTGGGTTTCAAGGCAAAAGGCCGAACACACTGTCTTCAGACAGTTAAAAAATGCTGAGCTGTGCTTCGATGAAGGGAGATCAAACTGACAAAGCAAAAAAGAAAACCGCTTTAACCTTGTTTATTAAATTGTGTCAACACAACATCTACAGCTATATTTAAGCAAGAGGAAGTAAAGTTGAAAGTCTGTTTGTGCCTCTGCAGGTGAGGTGTGCGGCTGTCTTTGCTCTGGGGACGTTTGTGGGAAACTCTGCTGAGAGGACAGACCACTCCACAACCATCGACCACAACGTGGCCATGATGCTGGCCCAGCTCATCAACGATGGCAGCCCTGTGGTCCGCAAGGTCACTGCAGCACAATAACACTCACCTCACACACACAATACATCGTCTGCTGTAGTGTTCTATGCATGTGGTCGGAAGACAATCAAGTGAAATGTCAGATGCAAGTAGAAACTACGGTTGTAAAATGTATGAAGTGAGGTCTTTAGGATATTAAACAATATGTACATGTCTAAAAACGACTAGACCTATGTTATATATTTTGAGTATTACTCAACTAGTACCTACATTATGCCAAATGTTGCCAACCTATGACATCGATGATTTTAGTCAAGGTAACGATGATCAGTGAAGGACAGCAACTCCCATGATCCCTCGCTACTTCACGATGCCACCTAACTCCGCCTTCTCTTATTGTTTTGATTGAGGAGTCCGTTGGCTTTCTCGCTTTAAGAGCGTTAGATGAGAAGATTAATACCCCTCAGTGTGTTCTACTCTTCATAATCCTCCGAGTGCAATCTAACTATTAAAATTCATGTCTGTGTGTGCATCCAGCAAACGGTTACGATTAATTACAATGTAGGTGTGTTCTGCCCGTGACTGTGTGCACGCCAAGCTAATCTTATGTTAATAACAAATAAATAAAGTCATAGTCTGATGTCACCTTCAATTCTGTAATTAATGTTTACTCTTCTGACATTTGGGCCACAACTCTCTAAATTACACTGTTAAAAAAAATGTATAATATAGAGTGGTTTCAACGAAATGATGAGTGACTAATGCTTTATCAATGTAAATTAATCAAACTGGTACTGAACGCTTTACTGAAAATACTGAATACCAGTTCACTTAACTTCCATTTTTCATTTCTAATCTATATTAATTATACTAGACTAGATGTATTTCTCATTTGTCACTGTTGTACCTGGAAAACTCTTGCTTGGCTCAAAGATATCAAGAAATTAAGTTTAAAGAAATCATAATCAGTGGAACTGAATGATCATATTTACCCGCTTTTCCCGTATGCGTTTGACAGGAGCTGGTAGTAGCACTGAGTCACCTGGTGGTCCAATATGAAAGCAACTTCTGTACAGTTGCCCTCCAGTTTATAGAAGAGGAGAAGAACTACACAGTGCCGTCCCCAGCCAACACTGCAGGTACTGTAGACACACACATACACACACACATTTATACATACTGTATGTATACATACAGTAGAGATGGGACATGGCCATACCTCGCTCTTTCTTGTGTCTCCAGAAAAACATCTATTAATGCATGGCAGTTATTGTTTTTGGGGGTATAAATTGGAAAGTTTTGAAAAACATGGACTATGATCATTTAAATAAGGTTGATGCTTCATGCCATAGTGAGGGGGAGGTTTCGCCATCGTTCAAAATCTGTCCTACATTTATCTGTCAAAGGGGTTAGATTATATTTAAGGAGGATGTCATAGGATCTAGGGACCACTATGCCTAACTAACTCTCCTAAAGGGAAATTCCTTTCAAGGTGGAATCTTTTTGGCAGCTGGTTTGATGGGATACAATTCACTTTTCCTCGAATTAAGTTTATAGTCAGACAATTTCCCAATTTGATCCAGTTTAACAAGAACGGAAAGAACTGAAAATATGGGGTTTCTGACAAATAAAAGAAGGTCATCTGCATATAATGCTACCTTGCGCGGTGAATTCCCTCAAAGCATCCCTTCAAATGCACGGCTCTATCACAATGAAATAGCAAGAAGCTCCGTCACCAGATCAAAAAGTAATGGTGGAAGTCCCGTTCTGAAGAAGGAAATACCTGAATTGTACATCGTTTGTGCGAATACATGCCTGAGGTCCTGTGTACAACACTTTAACCAAATAAATTTTGGGCAAAGCTAAAACAAAAAGTAAAAAAAAGATGTTAAAAAAGAGTTTTTAAATGGAAACTCCACTCCACCTGGTCAAATGTTTTTTCTGCATGTTAGGATCTTACAATTTTCGGATTGTCAGTGTAAAGGTCAGTGTAAATTGTGTTAAAAAGATTAGACGTATTAAAAAAAAAGAGGGCCTCCCTTGAATGCACCTAGTCTGATTATAGAGTGCTACTTATCTTATTCTAACATTACACATTACACTTATCAGAAGACATTCTTTTCACTTGTTTGGGATTATCCTGGTCACCTGATGTATGTCCTCCTTTCATGCCCAGAGCCTGGTAACCTGACTCCAGTGAGGGACAGCCCGGCCATCCCACGTCTGCGATCGGTCAACTCCTACACCAATATCCGAGCTGCTACCACCGCTCGCAACCTGAATAAGAGCCTGCAGAACCTCAACCTCAATGAAGAGGGTAGGAGGGGGAGGGAGTGCTGGGAAATGGAGCGAGAGAGAAAATCAGACAGATGGGAGAGAGATAAATAAGATGAAGCGGGTCTTTAGAAGAATCTGTAGGAGGACAGCATAAAGACAAAGTCGAAGGTTCAGTCAGCTGAATGACATAAATGAATCCAAGGAGAGACCATTGGCACATTTCATTAGGTTTTCAGCTTTGCAGCGTGGATGTAACAGTCCTCAGGCTCAGTAAGCATTAATAAGAGCCAAGCAGAGATAACAGTTTGGGTTGTGGTGTGTTAATAATTATTCCAATCCAGCTCTCACATGCACAAGTAACTGGAAAATGCTCATCATTCTTGTCATCCATGTCTTACAAATATGCGTTCTGGATAAATGCCGGAACACTCATGGACCACAATTTACTTGTGTAATAAGCCTTATCAATATTTTTGGCCCTTTCCCAAAACAATCCCTACCAGCTATCACTTCAGTAGTGAAGTGTTACTCCACATAAGACACATCTCGGGTCAAGCAGCAGTACCCATCAAAAAGGATTTGAAGTAGTTAAACACGGCAGCTTTACTTATGTTACGTTTTTTTGTCAGTTACCGCTTCAGTCTCCAAAAACCTTTTTAATGTCTCCTGAGAATTACTAATTTTAGCAGTTTCAAATGACCCTGGCTCTGATTTGACCTTGGGTGGATCCCAGTATTCTCTTCAATCTCTCTATCAGGGTCTTGCAGAGTACATTGTTTATGATGCAACTTTTGCTAATATTACTCCAATAACTCCATGTTGGGTTCTGCTTTATCAAGCTCCACATTGATATTGGCCACAGGTTTCATACTGCTGCTCAATCTCAGCTTCTGATCTTCTTTCTTTCTTTTTTGCTTCACCATGGTTCCGCAGATATCTGCCTCAGTGGCACTTTGGGAAATTATTTCATAATTTCCATCCCAGCTTTTGGCAACAATATGACACAGATTCAGGAGTCCAGCGAGTGCACAGACTTCACTAAGCCTGCCAGATCAGCAGTGGGGCCTGGGAGCTGTCCATGGTGCTGAACTGTAGGCCTGCTGAGACCGGCTCAAGAAGTTATAACTCAACCATGAGCATGGAACATCCGACGCCATGGATACTGATGGGCTAGCTCACTGAGCTGTTAGATTCTATTATGTGGTTTCCCTGTAGAGGCTTTACACTTCCAAAACAATGAGCACGCGTTACAAAGTAGGAGCATGGAAAATAATTTATTTACAAAGTAAGCTTTTTTATTTAATTAACTAAATCAACATTGAAAAATGTAGCACTAGCTTTTAATCTATTGCGGACTAGCCTGAGAGAACTTGCATTTCTACAATGTTTTGTCCATAGTCTGCCACGTGCCATTTTGTTTAGGGGTGGTGCCGTTTGTTAAATTGCACCAGTGATGGATGACTCGCTGTTTTTTGTGGCCTTCCACTCCCCCTTGCTGGATCGCTTTGGTGGAGCCAGAATTAGATTAATCTTATCTGACCATTCACAGGCATTTATTTTCATCTCATACCTCAAGTATCTGCCAAACACAGTTGTGGCTCTGACGAAGAGCTCAGATGACATGCAACTGTTACGGCATTCTCTTTGTAGGGATAATTCAATTGTGTTTGTTTGCATGTTGTGGTGGCATAACTATCGGGGGGGGGGGGTCTTTGAGTTAAAAATCTGCACTTTTGAAAGTTTTATACCTGGTGAAATGTGGATAGTAAGGAAGTTTAACTGTCAATTTAAAGCAATAAAATTAGTTTGTTTCTAAAAAAGAAAAGCAAAATTATGATAGATAATCCTAATGTTTAGTAAAACCGGCATTTAAACTGTAGTCGTGTCACCAAACATCTTTGTCCACAGCTTTGTGAACACGTGTTCTGCTGTCACTTGTGAACTCTTAACCTCCTGTTTGTTTCACTGCTGTGATTCAGACAGCTGAGGCTCACTGCCCGCCCTCTGTCTACCACTGCCAGACTGAGTGATGCATAAGCCCCGAGTGGGGTCAAATCACTGGCACTTGGTGAAGCGCGTAACCTACTGCTGACACCATTTCTAATTCCCCTTTTCAGTGCCTTTTCCAATATGCAGCAGTGTTTATCATCAACAAGCGCAGCGCGTATTTCCACCCTCGACCAATCTCCATTTCCACATTTCAGCCTGCAGTCAGTTTGGAAGACGCATGGCGTTTTGGGTTTGTATGAGTCAGAGTAATGTTTGGTGATGAGGAGAGTTACAGCAGGAGATGACTGAGGCTGACGGCTGAAATGAAGTTACGAGAACGTATTTGTGTCGCCATGTAGCTTCCAAGTATAAGGTCTTGGCTGTTGATTTGGCTATTGGCTTTTTACAACAATAATAACCATAATAAACTTTATTTATACAGCACTTTTACAGCAGCCTAAGTGCTTTCTAAACCAAATAAGAGCGTCTTCTTCTTCCTCTTCGACTCGTATTGCAGTTATGGTGCTTCTGTTTTTTTTTTAGCTGATTGGATCTGAGGGTAACAGTTTTGTCTATTTGTGTGTTTTTCCTTCATTCAGGTGGACCAGCAGCCTTCTCTCCTGGTAACCTGAGCACCAGCAGCAGCGCCAGCAGCACCCTGGGAAGCCCCGACAATGACGAGTACATCCTCTCCTTTGAGACCATTGACAAAATGAGACGGGTGTCCTCCTATTCTTCCCTCAACTCCCTCATAGGTAACAACCAGCCAAAAGCACCCCACCTCTACTACCTGTGGTGGTAGCATTAGCACTGCTACTCTGCTTCACACAGGGCGAAGTTTCTACATTTAGAAGGGGAACTCAATCAACAATAAACAACCAATTCTGTTCACGTGAAAGTCATTTTTATTGGTCATGTCGAGGAATAGTGCCTGTGAAAAGTGTTGCTTAATGTCTTCTATGTCTCTGGAGGAACTTTGTCAAGTCCCTGAGACAACCCTGATGACGTCATCAGGGTTGTCTCATTTTAGAAGACCACAGCTTTTTAAAAGAGACCCTGATTATAAACTGTGGCCGTGCAAATCGAAAGACGGGCATTTACCAGGCAGAGGGAGTTAAATAAAGACACTTTCGTGTTGAGATGTAGAATCCAGCTTTTTTGAGTTTGACCAAGAGGCAAACCTCCGGCGCTGAGCAGTGAGGCCCATGTGGAAGAAGCACTTGAGGCTGCCTCCAAAAGCGAGTCAATCTTAATCCACCATGTTAAAATGCCCAACGTTACAGCAGAGATCAGCATGTTTACAGCCTGGTACAAAAAACGGTTTTGGTCTCTACAGCTAATTTCCCTACTTATGACAACTGTACGGGGGGTGAGCTTTTATGTAACTCATCCGTTTAAGTCATATTAGGGCCATGTTATGCAGAATTAAGGGAATGGTCGCATTTGAGTGATTGCATTTGAGTTGGGTGCCCTAACAGGCCGCTAGCTGTCTGCTCTGCTGCATTCAGGCCCGCCTCAGCTCCACCGACGAGCCACCTCTTTGCCTATTTTTGGATTAGCCGTGTCATCACACAGGGCCCCTGTTGCGTCAATTTTTAACTCTATCTACTAATCTAATCTCCTGTAAATCCCCCTACTTCATAAAAGTTCAATGCTTAATTGCTGAAGTACCCCCTAAATCGTCTGGACTTTTTTGCCATGGCTGTTGCCATGTCCGGAGGCATTACGTTTTGGGTTGTACGTCCGTCCATCTCTCCGTACCATACTTGTGAACGCAATTGGAAATTGTTGTTATTTTTTTAAGATGATTTATTTTGCCATTTTTCGACCTTTTGTTGGACAGAGGAATGTGTAGACGCAGACCGGTATAACATGACAACATAACTGTTTGTTATCACGTTAGCTATACACATGGGCGTAATTTCCACTGGGGACTGAGGGGACATGTCCCTCCCACTTTTCAAAATCCAGTTTGTGGCCCCCCCACTTTAAAATTTGTTCATTATTTTTTAACCGCAAGCCGTCATAGCCACGGAGGAGCAGGACACAGCCTGACTCTGTGGACGCGCGCGCACGCGAACAGGAACGTCTAAAAGTAGCTCACTGAATGATGATGAGCAGGTACCGCAACAAAAAGAAAGGAGATGTGAATTGGTTGATTCAGTAAATTAGCGCCGGATAATCATATGTTCTGTCTGCACCTGTTGATGTGACGCTAATGCTGGATGTGCTAGCTTGATGCTACTACCAGCAGTTAGCGGCAGTTACTCACCGAGTTGCTGTGGTGCCTCCTAATATTTCTCCTCAGCAACGTGACAAGCAGACTCTCTGGCTGCTAGTTTAATGTTTGACTCACACACACCAATATGATCATAACACGATTGCTTTCATATCAGAGATCAGATGAGGTGGAGCTGCCTCAAGACATAGAGGGTGAGGCAGAGAGGGTGAGACAGAGAGGGTGAGACAGAGAGGGTGAGACAGACAGAAGGTGAGACAGACAGAGAGAGAGACAGAGAGGGTGAGACAGACAGAGAGAGACAGACAGAGAGAGACAGAGAGGATGAGACAGACAAACAAAGAGGGTGAGACAGACAGACAGAGAGGGTGAGACAGACAGAGAGAGGCAGAGAGGGTGAGACAGACAGAGAGGGTGAGACAGACAGACAGAGAG
>CALSCE010003134.1:2615786-2636038 GCA_943593645.1 Bovichtus variegatus
TACAGTATATGTTGTATTTATCCTATCTTCATGATATCCATTTTCCGTACTGTATTTCCTCTGGGAACAATATGCGAATTGTGTATCTCTAGAAAGTGGTGGCAGCACAGTGATGTGCCTTGTTGGATCATTTCAGCGGACAGTAGCTGGACAGTGTTGCCTGCTTTGACACAGAAACTGCCACACGTGAATCAAAACTACCATGAGGATTAGGCTTCAGTGAAAGGAATGAATGGAAAAATAAATGACCAGAAGAATGTGATGCCGCCGGAGAGGAAGACCTCAGGCTGCCCCAAGAGGAGATGAAAGCTCAAACGAGGAAGGTGACAGAGAAGAAAAGCTCCCAGTCCAAGAATAGAACAAGTGTAAAGAAGGTTTGCAGATGTGTAAAGGACTCTGCGAGCCGCCTGAGGCCATTAGAGTGCTTTTATTCGTACACTGAACTCGAACCCGCCTTTTTCCCCTTGTTCTCAGGTGATTGGCAGGCTCCTCCATGCGTCCTGACAGCCAGTGTGTGTGCGAGCAAGAAAAGCATTAACTCACTCCCGCCCCCTCGGGAAAGGAAGAAGTTAAACTGGGGGTTCCCTTTTTTCCTCTCTCTTTCTCATTGTTGCATTAGTTAGAAACCTCTTGATATTTCCCAGCCGCCCTCTCAAGTCACAGTATGTGATTTTTGCCCCGGCCAATGGAAAATGAGCCGGAATGGAAAAGTAAATTGAGCTCTGGAGAACAGTGAATTTCACTTGGCATGAAAGGAGGTTCAGGTACGATAATGAAATTTCCTTTTCGGCATGTTTTCTTTGATTTGTTTCTTAAATGAAGGCCACTTTACTTTAGGTGTCGACTCAGTCGAGCTTCATAGCGGTCCTTTGAGTGAACAGCACAATTTCCACTGCTCTTAAAATGTAAGCTTGGATGGAGTGGCGCTCGTATGCCTGAACATATTTAGTTTTTAGTTGCATGCTGATTTTTCTCTCTCACACAGACAAAATAAAGTTAATTAAATATTTAGTCCCTTTTTCCTCTGTGAAGATACACCAGGTCGTCTGCTAATCTGGGGTTAATCAAGTAATCCAGATTTAATCAAACCCAAACTGAAATTCTGCCTTGTATAGGTTTTGTTTTTAAGGTATAGGTGCCATGGGACGCCAAAGCTTAGGAGTTACTGTTTTATGAAAAAAAAACACATAAAAAACAGCCTGGCACGGTGCTTGCTCTCATTATCGTTTATCCAACATATTGAGTATTCGATACCCTGTTAAACCTTTTCCAAGCTGCTTGTGGGCCCTTGATGCCCTTAAAGGTCCCCCGTGTAAACCGGTTGAAAGACATATTGGCCCCTCGTCCCAAAACTGTGCCCCCGCCAGCCTCCCAGCCTCCCAGCCTCCCAGCGCTCTTGTTCATAACACCCACCTCACAGTGTGCTGCATGTGTAAACAAGCAGGGCAGAGCAGATGAATGGATGTTGGTAGCAATATTCAGTGTTCAGGAGCAAGAAAAGGCTGAAATACATACGAGAATGCAGATCAGTGTGGATTCCATTTTCTGTTGTCACTCACATTCAGTAATTCACTTGTCTCTTTGACTTTTATTTTGTGTACTCATTTACTTCTATCTTTTTCTTGGTTTTGAAGTTTTTTCTTCAACCTTTGGGGCTTTGTTTTTCATCTCGCCTGAAAAATGTATCAACTCGTTTCTCTTTTTTTGGCAGACAGCAGCATACTTTCTCAGTTGTATCACATATGTGTTAACACTGAAAACAAACACAAATGTGGAGAGGTAAAGTGGTCTGCGTATTATATTATAAAACAAATTGAAACAATAAATGCAGCAGCTGCTGGACACTAACTCGCAGGAAACCAGCAGGATAACAAAACTGTGTGGGAGTCGGGGGCAGAGATGCAGTAGTGATTTATTGATTTACATTTTAAACATTCATTCTTTTCTTTATTTGTCTTTGCCTTCTTACTATAATTAGTACACATTCTACTACACTGCAACAGCCACACCAGCATCTCTGTGAGGCTGTAATGGAGACGAAAAGCAAATTGTAAGATGGATAAAGGGTTGATGCTCAAAGTTTGTTTTGAGCTTTAGCAACTGTGAGTAAGTAAATGCAAACATTTCAATTGTATTGATTGGTATGCTGACATGCTCCCAGTGACAATGTTAACAAGCTTGTATCTAGCAGGTATAATGTTTACCAGGTTCACCATCATTAGCCCAATTCATGCTTGCTGCCATGTCCGTTAACGTCAACAGGGACCCCCATGCCGACAACCCATTGCTGCCTGAAATTAGCTAATTAGCACTAAATAGTACAGCTAAGGGAATGTCATAAGTCTTGTGGGATAAAATGTTAAAGATCACCAATATAAGTAGGATTCATCATGTTGGGAACATGAATGTCTGAACCAAATTTAGTTCCGATCCAACAATTTGACCAGCTGATGGTGTAGATCATCAGAATTCATCCTCCTTATGTACAACACTTCATTCCCTGTGGAACATGCAGACAATGAGTTCCCTTTATTGTCACCTATCCAGCACGTTTGTCTCCAGCCAAGTTGAGTGCAACATAGCAAGCTTGTTCATCACAGTCCTGGACATGTTTGGTCTTCCAAGTTTTTATTTAGCCTTTTTTGAGTCCAGCTCAGAGCAGGTTTGATCCCCAGCTCCTGTCCACTAGCAGTGTGTCCTTGCTCCAAGCGGCATCCTCCGGGTCTGAAAAGTAAAGCCAATGCCGAAGTGCCTTAAACTTGCATAATTTCAAATGGCCGGCAGAGAGCGACTTGATTAAGTTTGATTATGTAGAAGTCTATGAGAAAATGACCCTACATCTCACTTGATTCTTTACCTCAGTTAACATTTTCCTGATCAGTTTGTGGTCTCAATTGCTAGTTTCAAGTAACCCTTTCACCGTGTTTTTCGGTTCATGAAAGTTCGTTGTAACATTTTGGTCGCCTTAACAATGTCTTGTTCAGCGTTCGGTTGTGCTTTGCTCCACCCTCTCCTGTCACTTGTTCCAAAAAACCAAGATGCCGTCTGCCAAACTTGAGGCTTCAAAACAGTAGTCCACAAAGCAATGGGCGACGTCACAGTGACTATGTCCACTTCTTATATACAGTCTATGCCTTGAGCAAGACCCCAAATTGCTCCTGATGGTCAGGCCAGCACCTTTCATAATATCATATAGCGCCATTAAATGCCTGACGTAGGCGTCTAAAGTAACACTGTGCTTAACATTTTCTGTTTCTGCGTTGACATTTATATTTTGTCACATCAAGGGCTTCCATTTGTGTCTACCTGTGTCAGTGTGTTTGAGGCGCTCTCCCGTTTAAACGGCATCACAGATAGGATTTGGTGCTGCTTGCACTGCTTACATCTCTCTGTGAAATATATTTAAAATATGCCTTTCTTCTCTGCTCTCAAATGTTCTGATGCATTTTTTATGCCTCAACCATTTACAGCTCCAAAAATCGCTATGCAGTGTTAGAAGTATTTTATGTCATCTGCCAGAATTGAGGAGGCCATAAAACTGTGATGCAGTGGTTCATTTAGACAATAATTAACATCTTTACTACTGTACATCCATTCCACTGTGCACAAGTCTTGTGTCAAGTGAGGACAAGCCGCTGGTGCAGCGTTCAGCCAGTGAGTGATGTCAGCCGTCACGGTCCCTCATGTGGACTATGTAGAAGCGGTGCAGTGGTAATTTGTGTGCACCCGTAATGTAGCGCGGTGGTTAAATGGGAAAGAAACCATATTTCACATGTATCAACTGGCTGTTTACTGCAGCAGGTAGCGTGCTGGCTAGCCATCGCTAATCATATCCTGCCCCTCAGGTTAGAGCCTAATCACCTCTTTACCCCTGTCACTCGCTTTCTCTTCCTCAGTCACGCTTGCCCTCTCTATCTTTTCAATATTTCCTCTTCATTCTTTTCTTGGTTTCCTGTTGTTTTCTTCTTTGTCCATTTCTCTTTGCCATTCTGACCCGTCTCTGACATACCTCACAGCACACAGACTTCTGAAAAATCTTATCACTCCCTGTTCCCTTTTTCCCCTCCATCTGTACTCCTTCTGGCCTCTCTGCTCCTCGCCTTTTCTAGATTCCTCCTTGTGCTTATTGTATCCTTCTGTATCCCCCAGCTGTTACCCTCCATCCTCCTCCTCTCCTTTTATCTCTTATCTTTGAAGCTTGGGACCATTGAACCCTCTCAGCACTCTCTGGAGAGGAGTCTGAGCTTTAAGAGGGCTTCAGTCACTCCTCGGCCTGTGTGCGCCTCATAGAAAAGCAAAGACAGGGGAGCAGGGATATGATAAAAGGAAATAAGATAAGACTTGTCATCCTCACAGGTCCGGTTTACTGGACCACCTGCAAGTTCAGGAAGATCTGAGGAGGAGAGGAGACAGAAAAGTGGGGGCGAAATGAGAAACGGCAACAGTTTGAGGCGATTACCGATCTGTGTCACTGTGGCTGACGCTGAGGGAGGAGGGAAAGATAACAGATTGAAGCTGACAGACAAATACATTTAGAGGGAGACAAAGGCACAGCAACAGAGAAGGAGGCTCAACGTGCTAAAGAAGTGAAAGCCCAAAGTGAGGGAGGGTGTGTGGAAAAGAAGGAGGTTGTTGCTCACTCTAAGAGATACACGACTGTCAGGTTGAGGCACTAAAACAAATTGAAGTCAGGAAGTCAACTTTAGAGAAAATTACAGGAGAGGGCTGGAGAATATGGCAAACGAGCAGTCAGAGGTCAGTTAAAAAGCACAAAGAATGACAAACAAACTGAGGCGTGAAATGGAGAAATTGTCACCCTTCGCTGTAAAAACAAGGCTGAAGATTAGGATTGCGAGAGATGAACAACGTTGTTAATTTTTTATTCACGCTAACAGTGACAGCGATGAAGTGGTGTGTGTGCGTGTTGATTAATGATGTACATTACCTGACACTGGAGGTCAATGTCCCTCCGCCACCTCAACACATCCAACAACTGCATGAGGGGAAAATGCCCGGGGCGGGTAGCATAATGCTAATGAGGTGATTGTACATTCCCACTTAGCTGTTATCTCTGCCATGCTAATGAACTTGGATGGGGGGGGTGAGGGTTGCTCCAACGTGACATGTATGTGCCGGTAAAGGCATTCATCCACTGTAGTGTGTGTGTGTGTGTGTGTGTGTGTGTGTGTGTGTGTGTGTGTGTGCGTTTGCGTGCATTGTCTAAAACTCTGGCTGAATTTTATCTGCAGAAAACTTTAAATTGGTTGAGTTGAACTCGTTCATTTGCTTTGTGCGTCTTTTCCAGGTGTTTCCTTCAACAGTGTTTACACTCAAATCTGGAGAGTGCTGCTACATCTGGCTGCAGACCCTTTTCCTGAAGTGTCCGATCTGGCCATGAAGGTCCTCAACAGCATAGCATACAAGGTATGTAGAGTTTGACTCTTTAAAGCTACTGGACCTTGTTTCTTGGGATGTCTTCGTTATCCTCAAATGCTCAAGGCTGAGCTAATTGTTAGAGCCATTGTCGGGCTGTTGTGCTCTTTTAGTGGATGATTGAAAGATTGAGGATCCAAGATCTGAAACTTTTTCACTGCCATACTCATTAGTTTCATTATTTTTTATAGAGCGTAACATAATGGCCGTGTGATAATTGACCTTTTGTCTCTGTATCCGTATGTCAGTTGTTTTCACAACATGGTTCTGCGCTGAAAAAAGATCTGTTTCCAACACACACACACACACACACACACACACACACACACACACACATGCGCCCCACCCTCCCCCTGGCATTTTCTTCCTGCAAAAGTCCATTACTTTTGTGCAAATGCAATTAAGGGCCAATGACTCCCCCAGGCTTGGCAGGCCAGAGCAGAGCAAAGAGGCTGCCGTAACTTAAGGAGCCATAATAACCACTATAGTCCACCACCCATCCTAACCCTCAGGCAAAATGGCTTGTGTTTCCTACCATCAACACCAATTGTCCCCTCATTTACCTTCAGAAGAGCGACACCTCTGCAATGAGACCCTACTGGACTGCACTAAAAAAAACAACAGGACTTGATTTACAATATAAGGCTTTTTACAATATAAGGTTCTCTTCTACCAGTTAATACACTGTGCCGATTGTGTGACACCACAACACACTTCTGTGGTAGCAGTTTCTTTGTACCTGCAGACCGGAAGTCAACGGAGCAAACAGTGGTGTCATATACACATTTCAATCAAAGCACTGCCCCAGACCGTTTGTGTCATCTTTACACGTCTGGTCATTGTAAGAGCTAAAGCTTGTAGGCTTGAGACAAGATGCATGTCAGACTTGATTGATAAAAATGAGGACTTGACTCGAGCTCTCACTGCCTCACGACTTGACTTGAAACCTGAAAGGAAAAGCATTCATTTCTAAAAAATCCATTAACAATAAAGCGTAAGACAGCGCCAGGTAAGCCTTCCATTGCCACACAGCTTGAGTTTTTAATGTGTCGGACTCAGCTACTTAAATAACTGTTAAAACAGAAAAGGTAAATCATTTTAGTGGTCAGCATTCATAGACCTGAAAGACTTGCAAATGGCAGGCAATGGACTTTGAGTAACTCTCAAGGACTTGATTTGAACGGGTCTTGATTGACCCACAACGTGTCTTGTCTGAATTGACTTGAGATCTAACTTCAACTGGAAATGTTCTCTATGGACTTGAGACTTGACTTGGACTTTTCCCAATTGACTCGAGGCATGACTGACTTCTCTGTTGACTTGCAATTTGACTCGGACTACTCTTGATTTATTTGACTCGGGTTTGTCTTTAACTTACTGTGTTTGAAATAAAATCAGATCTGACTCAGATCGGCTGAAACAATGTGACTGGGATGAGACCACACACTCCTCTTTGACTCTGGTTGTACATCATAGTCTAGCTTGCAATGAGTCCAACAAAGTTGTATGTGATGCACCATGTGGCACTAGAGTAATTCATCTCATACTATCACAACATGAAAACAGTGATGAGGAATTAAAGCTCTTCTAAAAAAAAAAACGGTTTGACATTTAAAAAAGAATGACGATCTATACACCTTTTTAAATGCCTTACTTTCTGAAGTTAATGAGTTATCATAGATGGAGCCCACATTATTATTGTTCTTGCAGAGAGCTCATCAGAGACGGCTTAATCAGAGAGCATCCATCCCAAGTTCACAAGTGTTAACATTAGCCTAACTGGGAATCCAGCTCTTTTAATTAGGTTTTTAAATGTCAAATGTTATTGATTTGTAACAAAATGAACAAGGTCAGCAGCTAATTAAAATGTACTTGCTTCTCAGATGATGAAAGCATTAAATGATTTTTAATAGCCACCTCTTGCTGCATGATTCTGGGGTGAAGGCCTTGTGTCTTTTATTTGATCCTATTTTTCTTGTGTGCCTGGTCTTTTGTCTCTAAGTTTGACTAGGAAAGTTTTAGGACAAAATAAGCTTTATGCACTTTTACGAATTAAAGTCTGTTTTCATTTGACAAGGAGGTGCAATTTAAAAAGTCCTTAAATGTTTAATGTACCTTGGGAAGAGTCTACTCTCCTGCTCACTTTATTTATCTGTAATGTACTGACTTTACAAGAACATGAGTGGTCATAGTCATGAGAGGAGATTATGACTTGAGAGGCCTGACGCAGCAGATATCTCCTCTCACACACTAACCTCATGACCAACCACATCTTCCCTCCATCCGTCCTCCGTCTCTGCCTTGACCAATCCCCTCTCACCTTCACTATTTCCATGTTATCATCAAACATCAATGCAGTGTTTGACACATTCTCCACCAGCTGAACATTTTTTTCACGCCTGCATCCTACCACAGGCCTCGCTAATAGCGTGTCTGCGTACACACACAGATTTTTATTTATTTATTTTTTTGCACAGTTTACTCACTTTCCAGCCAATTAGTGATGGAAGAAGTGAGGGGAAGCGGGTTTAAACAGGAGAGCGGGCTGTTTCCCAGCATGGAGGGAAGCAGCTGGTAGGCTGGCACCAGGAGTTTTGCATATCACATTTTCTGTAAAGCTTGTGAGCATCTAAGGCGTTCTAACGCAGGGTTAGAACGTTTCTTTACCACATGTTGAGGATCTGCAAGTGTTGATAAATAACCCTTAAACATAAATGGGTCAACTGATGAGCGTGTAAGTTCACATTCATACCAGCATCTGGTAAAAGGTATATAAAAGTGGATAGTTTGGATGTTTTGTATGAGGTCCATAGTCAGTGTATCACCTACAGTGGATGGAGGTCGGAACGCACCCAGTTTGGAGAAACAGACAGGAAAACAAGCAGAAAGCTAAGGAATGTACAGCTGTGGACGGGGGCAGCAGCAAAATGTATTTTAGAAACCTTAAAGAAAGACCCACAAAGTCTCACGTTAAAAAAAATCAAATCAGTTTAAATGTACGCTATTTTTAGAATTTTTTCACCGCTTTACCTTGATGTCGGACAAACGTTTCTGATGGGAACTGACGTTGTTCTCTATGCTCTCTACAAAGCCACCAGACTCCATTGGGAAATAAAGTCATTTTGCCTTTCAGAACACGGGAGTTGCTCGTCTACCGACCTAACCCTTTAAAACAGCAAAGGCACATAATAACGCGTGTTCTGCGAGGTAAAATTACTAAAATTATTATTATTCTAAATAAAGCGTACACAGCAGTACGTTGCTTAGTAATAGACTGACTATGGATAAGTACCTCATAAAAACCATACTACAAAACAGCCGAGCTATCCCTTTAAGGCTTGACATACTAATAACTGCTGAAATTTGGTGACTTGGACAAAATACAAGGTCGTTAATGGACGCACACTGACCTTCTAATGCAGGAATGGTTTGATTGCCACTGACTACCCTGTTGCCTCTTTTTCTTTTGGTTTAAAGATCATTTTGTTTGATCTTTTACTAGTATACAGCTGCACTTTGCCGCAACCTCTTTCTAACTCAAACGAGCTTCAGGAGGATTAATGCTGCAGTGTGGAGCTCAGTTTTGCTTTATAAATATGTAGTTTCTTTGCATGAGGTCTGCCGTGCACTGCGGCCTTCACACACAGGCTGCTACGCGTCATCTTTCTGTCCAAAAATCAGCATATCCTTCAGTTGTTTATCTGTTTTCCTTTTTTATGTCCTTTTTCATCCTATTGATCTTGCTTGAGTAGAAAAGGTACTTAGATTAGTGACTGAGCTATTTCCATAATAACCCCTTCAGCCGGTTTTCTGCCTTTTTTTTCATCTCCATTTGCCTCTTAATGAAGCGCTAACAGCTAACCTCAGTAACTGATGTCTTCTCCTCGTCACCAATGCAGTGGATTCAATGTGTGTATACTTTGCATTAAAAACTTTTCCCCCTCCCTCTCAGCCTTTTAGACACGCGCACAAACAACAGATACTTGCCGCAATCTTGTAATTAGCATAGAAATAAAATCAAAGGTAGTAAAATGCGTTTGCCTGTGTTAACTAGATTTACGCTGCACACCGTTTTCTCTCCACCTGGCTTGAGTAAACAACAACTCTGCTATTCATCAATGATGCTTTGCCTCTATTGTCTTTATTAGGTTTACTCCTCCCCTGTGAGCAGCCATTAGACAACTCACACAGAAGAGGTTATACTAGCTGCTCCCTTTAATGAGATAAAGTTTGGGGAATTTAGGCAAACTTTGTAAAGTGCTGCACTGTTACAGCGAGAAGAGTATCCAAGTATTGCTTTAATCCTGATCTCGGGTTTGTCTTGAGCCACAGTTTTTTTTTTGTCCACAGGCAACGATGAACGCTCGCCCCCAGAGGATCCTGGACTCTGGATCTCTCACCCAGTCGGCCCCAGCCAGCCCCACCAGCAAGGGCACGCACATCCACCAGGCTGGGTGAGGGAAGATCTCTCACACACATGGACATCCGCATATACAGAAAAGCCCTGTAACATATGCATCATGCATACAGCAGCATTCCTTCTAGCAAGACGTACACGCATTTTAATTTAATGAACTCAACCTACAGCTAAAGAATGTTAAAACCCCTTGAAATGTCTAATTCTGTTTTCTGACAAATGTTACTTCGGAGCTCAAGGCTGGCAACAAAACGAGAGGCAACACACAGATTACTATAATGTAGATTCCGCCTGAACAAGAACATACAATAAACGAGAGAGAAAATAATGAGAAGAAAGGCAAGTAATAAAAGTAATGATCTCACTGCATCCTGGATACAAACATGAATATTATATGATGAATATGAAATATAAAACAGGCTTTGTTTCCTTGCTTGTTTCTGTAGACACTAAAGCTACGTTCACACTGCAGGCAAAAGTGGCCCAAAATAATTTTATGAGCACATGTGACTCAGATGTGTTGTTTTTATAACCGCGTAAACAGCACAAATCAAATGGAATCTGATCTTTCCAAATGTGATTAGGGACAAAAATCTGAGCACTTTGAACACTATGGCTAGTGTGAACGTAGCCGGAGAGAATGAAAACGTCTAAGTTCTGCCATTTTGTTTCCTGTTGACTGCCCTGTTCCTCCAGTGGCTCTCCTCCCATGCCCAGCACCAGCAGCTCCAGTCTGACCAACGAGGTGCCCAAACCCCCCGCCAGAGAGCAACCGGCCACACGGCCTCCCTACACCCCCACGTTAGGAGGACAGGCGCCCCACTCCCACCAGTTCCCCCGCACTCGCAAGATGTTTGACAAGGGACCTGAGCAGGTAGAGGAACACCTGCTGCATGAGTCTGTGTGTGTAACTCAGGCAGTGTGTGGCTAAAATACAAAGTAATCAGCAACTGCAAAGTTTTTCATTTGAAATTGGCTCGAGCAAAAGTTGCATATTTTATGGAGGGGGGATGTTGTTTTTTGCTTAGTTTAGCTCTTTCAATCGCTGAAAAGTGTCTGTCTGTCTGTCTGTCTGTGTGTGTCCGTGTGTGTGTGTCTGTGTCTGTGTGTCCGTGTGTGTGTCCGTGTGTGTGTGTCCGTGTGTCCAGGCAGCTGAGGATGGTGACGAGCCGGGCGGTCACAGGAACTACATCAGTCCCTCCCTCCAGACGGGCCTGTGTGATTGGAGCGCCAAGTATTTCGCTCAGCCTGTCATGAAGGTAGTGTCACCACCCCTCTGCTCTGCTCTTCTCTCTCTCTCTCTCTCTCTCTCTCTCTCTCTCTCTCTCTCTCTCTGTGTGTGTGTGTGTCACAAAGCCGTGCTTCACAGCGGCTTCTCACACATGCTTATAGTAAAATGTCTGTTGGCATTTGATGAAATGCAGACATTTTGACACATTACTCAATTAACAAATCAATCATTTAAAAACAGTATTTTCTTTTATTATTCCTCCGCCAAGCAATCTAGTTCTTGAACAGCGGCTTAGAGTGGTTGCTAAGCAACAGAGAAGAAGTACTGTCACAGGTAATTTCAGTTTTCACATAAATATGTATGTGCAGTGGTGTCGTTGGTGCACGTTTGTCAGGCGTTTTACAATAGCTTCAGGAGAGGCTGAGCCATGTGAGGACATGAACTGTGTTTTAGAAAGTAATGGAGTCCTGTGGAACACAGCAGGCGAGAGACCAATCCCAGTGTGAGGAAGAACCTGCCGCTTGTACAACATGGCTTTTCCTGAATAATTGAGCGCTCTCAGCTCCGTAATTTAACATCCTCCTGAAAAAAAATTTAAGATTAAGAGAAGTGCTTTCCAAAGGCACAGTAGTTGGTGCCAAATTTAGTAAAATGAAATCAAGCGTCCGTCTGTTTGAACAGCCTCAACATGCCATCCTCCCTGGGGAACAAAGTTCAACAAGGAGGGACTTATTTAAGAGTCAAGTCTGAGGGTCAACTAGAGGAGAAAATAGAAAGTTTTGGGAGTCGAGTAAGAAAAGTATAAGAAATTAATGTGAGCATAAGAGACAAAAGGGGCTGATACAGAAAGAGAGTGAAGAGAGAAGTAGATTTTACTCAAATAAAATATTTACAACTCAAAGACATTTAGGGCAAGAAGAGGAGTGAAAGATATAGAGAGAGAAACCGTTATAGATGATGAAAATAAGATGAAAAGGAGAGAATAAGTCGAGGGGCAGACAGGTGGGAGAAAGAAGGAGAACACAGGTGTTGAGAGTGAAGTAAAAAAAAAAGTGTATTAAGAGCATGGCAGGGCAAAAGGAAGATGAAGCCAGAAGTGGCAACAAAAGGTGATATAAAACAGAGAAATTATTGGATGGGACGAGTGAGTGAAAGAGCAGGAGGAAGAGGAGGAGAGGGGTTCTGCCGTAGCGTAAACCAGAATGCTGTGTTAGCAAAATTTTGAGTGCTGCCATAAAACTCCACTCCATTACAAAGTGTGTGTGTGTGTGTGTGTGTGTGTGTGTGTGTGTGTGTGTGTGTGTTTAGCATTCAGTGGGCATGGGAGGCCCCGCTGTAGAAATAAACACACAGACACACTATTCCAGGTTTTCTCTGTTGTTTACTCTCTGTTGTTCATTTAGTCATCCATCAAATATGCATATTAATAGCAAAGTCCAAGTTTTTAATTTACGATTTTAATACTTTAAACTGAAAAATGACAAATCAGCTCTATATTGCATTCTGCATATTGAATGTCATGTTAAAAAGGGAGTCATTAAAAATAAAGCCTGGGCTAAATCTGTGGAGGCCATTTTGTTACATAAGACTTAATAAAGTAACTTTTCATATTGTCCCTCAGCTGAACAGATTTGATTGCATAAAGTGAACTTGATGACTTGACTCATTATGAGTAAACGCATGAGCTTCACTTAACATTGTAGTTAGCGAAGTATTCAGGCCTGTAATGTGATGAGACAAGTTGATCACTTTGGTATTATCAATGAGGCCAACGGTGCAGACTGAGAACATAGTGTGACCTGATGCTGAGCCTTAAAGGAACGCAAAGATGAGATCAATATCAGTCGTGTCTGAGTGTTTGGTATTGAGCTGGAGTCCGGACGTAGTTAGCGTAGCTTAGCATAAAGACTTCAACTAGAGAAAAATAGACGCGAATTGCATGACATTTTTCAACTCGCACAACAAATATGTGTGACACGACGCGAAAGCCTATCGGTGTTGAAATTCTCCTGACGTCCAGAGGTTTATAATATATATACAATGTTCACAACAACAAACCTCTTAAATGCCAGTGAGCTTTTGATGTAAACCAATCAACATCTTGTATCTAGTTTGTTTTCTACCTGTGGGTTTTAGCGAGCGTTACTTGCTGTAACTGCTTGTCGGCACAGCGACCTCACCAGAACCTGTGCTCACTCTCTACGTGGCAGCCAGAGCTATAGCCGTAGACACTTCACACAAGGGCCAGCAGAGAGATGAACTGTTGTTCATCAAGAAGAATGTACAGGATGAAAAACAAAAAAGCAAATATACTCTCTCTCCATCTCCGTCTCTCTCTCTCTCTCTCTCTCTCTCTCTCTCTCTCTCTCTCTCTCTCTCTCTCTCTCTCTCTCTCTCTCTCTCTCTCTCTCTCTCTCCCTCTCTCTCTCTCCCTCTCTCTCTCTCTGTCTCTCCCTCTCTCTCTCTCTGTCTCTCTCTTTGTTAATTCACTCCTTCAGATTCCAGAGGAGCATGACCTGGAGAGTCAGGTGAGGATGGAGCGGCAGTGGCGGTTCTTGAGAAACACTCGCGTCAGAAGACAGAGCCGAGGCATCACACAAAAGGGTTAGTCTCACACACACAAACGTAAACAAACACACACACATGTATTTCAATATTCACATTAGCTGACCCTCTTATGAACACAAAGCCTTTTATATTCAACAACTCTGTCTGACAGAATGGCCTTCTTACTTGTTTTCAGGTCAAATAACTTCATTTGCACACATACTTAAAATTAGACTACATTTCATACACAGGGCAAATCCAAATGATTACCATGTGCACGGAGCATAAAATCACAAAGATTATAAAGTCAGACAATACAAATAATAGAATACACGATAAGTATAGAACAAGTAAAATATTGGTTGTGTTTTACGACATGAAACATATTAAAATGAGGATGTTTTATAATGTATAATATATATATATAATATACACTGAATATTTAAAGCTCCACTAATTCGTACTGTTTATATTAAAGGTGGATTAAATGACTAGGTGTGATGTGAATGGGCCTCCGCCATTTTGGACTAAAGGCGTATATAATCATTTTATCACACAACTTCATGACACCAGCAAAATGTCCGCCTACAAAGTGCCCTACAAGAATGAAACACACAATTATAATATATATTTAATGCCTCTACCAAAAAGCCTGTGTTGAACAATTAAAAGAAGTATGATGAAAATGCATTCTATTATAACTATTTAGTTACTTACTTATTCATTATTAAAGAATCAAAGCAAGCATTTGTTAAACATTCATTCAGAATTTCATTTTTGAAACAACAAAAACTTCCCTATCATTCTAAATAGAAAGACATGACAACAAAAAAAAAAAAACATAATTCTTTTGCCCCACTTCCCAGAGGTGCACAAACTGAGCAGTGGACATAGAGGAAGCCAGAAAATTCAGCGCTCTAAAAAACATCTCAAACTTTTTCATGTTAAGGACTTTCAAAATAAATGCACAGTAGACCACAGACAGTCCAAAGTGGCGGCAGCACTACCGCAGCGCCATCTAGTGGCAGTTGTAAAAGAAAAGCACCACAGTTTTGTCTCTTTGTTTCTATACTTATTGATAATATGTCAGACGTGTGTGTTTCTTAGTTTGTTGTACAGTTATTCTGCCCCCACTTGGCCCAACAAAAAAAAAATCAAACATTGCAGCTCAAAGAAAAGGTGGAGGTGAGTTTAACGGAAGCAACAATCAGGGCAACTGTCACTCCTGAATTAAAGCTGATTGTTTATGTTCAGGTAAGGATGACGATAGAGAGTAACTGTTCCATGTATTCTGTTACTCCCCAAGCCTGACGGTCACAGAGTCAATGTTGATGGACTCCACATGCGAGCTTGATCTACTTCAGTACAAAATTACTTCTGTCTTCGAGGATAGGAGTCTTACCATTTTAAAACAGTCCATTCTGATTAGTAGCTGTATGTGCAGTGTGTCCAATACAGTGCTGAGATCACAGAGCATAAGCGCTGAGATTTTGCCAGAATTATGTGTAATTTAACGTATTTGGAGGTAGAATCTGGGCAAAATCCGGACTGTCCAAAAATGGGCAGACTGAGACGCACACTCACACACTTCTTGCAGACGTGTTAGTAAGTACGCATAATGATTTGCAGTGATGCGAGAGGATTGAGTGAAATCCATCCACAGTCAGAAACAACCCCTTTACGTATGAGTCACAGGACTCACCTCACACACACAAACACACACTTTATAGAGTGTGCAAGCAAACTCCCCAAGTGAAGTCAGAGCTTTCTCAAACAGAATAGCTAACAGCCCCAACGTCATTGGCAGCCCCCTCCACACACACACACACACACACACATACACACACACACACACACACACACACACACACACACACACACACAGTCACGAGGAGATTGGCGTCAGAGCTGAGCCTCTCTCCCGCACATGTTTCCCCCTCTCTTCCTGACTGCTTGCTAAATCATTGAATTTTCGTCTATACTCACTTTTTTATTTTTTGAAAGAGCGAGCAGTAGGGTTGCCCTCATTCAGTCTGTTCCCTCCAGATAGAGATGAGAGGAGAGGAGGAGGAGGGAGAGGAAGACGGAGGACAGAGGAGGCGAGATGGAGGCAGGAAGGCTAGAAATAAGAGAAGAGAAAATGTGCTGTAGAGATATGTTGGCTTGTAAACCTGATTTGACTTGGATTTTCTTTTCTTGGTGATGCAAAACATAGACCCATCACCATGCAGTTCTGAAGTCCTCGGGGGTATTTTCGGATTTTACAGTAGTTCCATATCGACTGTGTCGTCAAACAGCACAAACAAAAGGCAAATCGATGATGATGATCTTGCTCATCTTTTAACCACAGGCCTCAGCTTCTCGCATCTACTTTTTCCCTCCTTTCCATCTGTGATGAATTCATGATGGATTTTTCCTCATTCTTTCTCATCTCATTATGGCGGTCTCAAGACGCTCTCAGGTAGCCAAGGACAGGCTTGTGAACCGACATGTGTTGTTGCCATGACAACATATGGTGAGGCAGTGAACTTTTCAGTTTATCTGTGCGTTGGCACTGTGTTTATACTCCATTAAAATCTGGTTCTCCAAGGGGCTCCACTACCAGACTTGTTGTCCATATGTTTTGTTTGTTTTTATTGCTTTGCTTCAAGTCCTACTCTTGTTATTTTATACCTAGCAATGCTGTAATACTCGGTCATTCATTTCAGTATGTTCTGGTTTTAAAGTGACTTATGATTTATTTATTTCTGTTCTGCTTTTCCTTGGTTCTGTCCTGTCCCATTTAAAGCTACAAATGCTTAGTTTCCCCACTGGTCTTATCAGAGTTTCATCTTAATTAGAGAATAGATTTTTTTACCAACAAACACTCAGAGCATGCTGGAATTAAGAAATTGTGATTTTTAGAATATCTGTCTGAAGTAAGCGCACACACATGTACAGACTATGGCTGTGTGTGAAACTGCTCCCTCATTACTCCCTATGTAGTAGACACTCAACAACTTACTTAATAATGAGCAGGAAATTGAGATATCAGACACTTACTAATTAAATTTGTAAGGGCACTATGTAGTGGATAAATGTGGACTCAAATAAAATTGTGGACAGTAAATGTTGTGCACTACAGTATATAGTAGATAGGTAGTTATTTTAGACACCGGCTGTATTTCAGCAGAGCATTCTATACTGTTAACAAATCCCACAAATCAACCCTATATTACAATATATACATTAATATAGCAATTGTCTGATACATTGTATTCCTCCGGGCCCTACATCAGTGACACACACTGATGCACTGGGTGACATGTTTTTTCTACAGTAGGAAGAAATATGCTAAAGGCAGATAGCTTGGTAATATACAAAAGCAGGTGACAGCTGTTGTCAGTGTTGGAATCAGACCACGAGGTTGTGGCTATTTCCCGGAAGCAGTGCGTACAATTACAGGCCCAGTAATTGTAATTGCTTAAAAAGGTAGAAAAGATTCATTCACTTTTTGCCTGTGCTTCTTGTGTAGAAGCTGGAGAACGTACACGTCGGGGAGGGCGGGATGTGTGATTTTCCACTTTCAACAAATTCCCTTCTTTTTAACACTTCCCATTCTGGCTTCCCCCCCCCCCCCATTACAGGTGTTTCCCGTCTAGATGATCAAATATTCATCAACCGCAACCCTGGAGTACCATCTGTTGTGAAGTTCCACCCCTTCAACACCTGCATCGCTGTGGCTGACAAGGACAGCATCTGGTCAGAGAATGAAAAACCAAATCAGCTTTAAGACCGTTATGCAAATGATTCAGTTTCATACTTGATGGTTTCCAATGTAAACCAGATCATAACATTAATACGACTTTGTGTGTGTGTGTGTGTGTGTGTGTGGGTGTGGGTGTGGGTGGTTGCTGCAGTTTCTGGGACTGGGAGAAGGGCGAGAGACTGGACTACTTCTACAACGGAAACCCTCGTTACACTCGCATCACTGCCATGGAGTACCTGAACGGCCATGACTGTTCATTACTGCTCACTGCTACAGGTTTGACACGCATATGCACCTGTACGCACACACTCACACAGAGGACTCACTGCACAGAGTAAAAACTCAAGTTAGAAACTACAATACAGAAAAACAGATATCAACGTGTTGTTTAAACTATCTGACCAATAATACAGAACACTTATTCTAAGTGTTTCCACTTTACAACTTAAAACTCATTAACACACGGAGGTGGAAACGACTTCCCAACTCAGGGAAATGGCACCATCCAAGGAGCATGTGAATGCATCATTGGATTTTTCCAATTATTCAGACACCACATGAGTGCAGCACACATGCCATCTCTCACAATGTTAACAAAAGTCGAACTTAGTTTGTGTTTGTGTTTCCTCCCTGTGATTCGGATCCACTCCGAAATATAATAGATTCTTCCTTAGCCCATGCTGCACCCTTCCACCAAGTTTCATGAAAACCGTGCGGCTCGTTTTTCTGTAATCCTGCTGACAGACGAACCAAACATATCCTCCTTGGCGGAGTAATTAGCAACATTTTTCTTGAGTGAGCAGCTCAAATGTTCACGCCCACCAGCACTGTGGAAATCGCAATGAGACTCATTTGTAGCAGCAACGAGCCTTAAACACTTGACTCTTACCCCACAAACACAAAGCACTCATGTGTATTCATCATCATTCATCAACAGAACAAAGCAATTACCCTCCCTGGCTTTATCTCCATGACCCAGAGGAAGAGTAGCGAACAACTCCACATTCAAACACACAGAAACACACATTTATTTTGTTTTCTCCTAACAGTGCAACATAAAACTAAGAATGAGTGCTTTACTTCATTGCATACCTCCTGCAAACTTGATGAAGCTCTGGGATTAATACATTTGGATTCCATCTCATCAAAATGTAATGTGCACTTATTCAGCTTTTCTCCATCAGTCATGCTGAGAAGGATATCTGGGAAGGCATTAGTTATAAAAAATACACAGCATTAAAAAAGTAAAATGCAAAATGTAAATCAAGTGGAGACTTTTATGTGTTGTAATAGCTCTCTCATAAGAGTGCATGGACATGTTTTATGTTTGGCTCGGTGTCTTACTGTAGCTGTGTTTCAGCTATGCTGTTTTTAGGATTAGAGACTCACTTTGTTAAGAAGCTTTCCGGCAAAGAGCCTTTTAAGATGCCGCTCTGCATCCTCTTTTGATTCTTTTGAGGTGTGTGTGTGTGTGTGTGTGTGTGTGTGTGTGTGTGTGTGTGTGTGTGTGTGAGTGAGTGAGTGAGTGAGTGAGTGAGTGAGTGAGTGAGTGAGTGAGTGAGTGAGTGAGTGAGTGAGTGAGTGAGTGAGTGAGTGAGTGAGTGAGTGAGTGAGTGAGTGAGTGATAATTTCCTTCAAGGTTTTCATCAAATCTCCGTCATAAGTTCAGCATGCACCTGGCTCTCACTTTACTCCCCTCTCTGTATCTTTCCTCCTCCCTCCAGACGACGGAGCGTTACGTATCTGGAAGAACTTCGCCGACCAGAAGAACCCGGAGATGGTGACGGCGTGGCAGGGCCTTTCCGACATGCTGCCCACTACCAGAGGTCAGCCCACCACCAGCGCTCACAGTAAAGATCAACACTCTATTTACTCTCTGCCCCCCATCCACCCACCCATACGTCCCGCCACGCTGTTCACCCCTCCCTTCACACTTCCACACCTCCCAAAAAATGTCATAAAGTTTTAGGCTGAATGACAACAACAATGGACTATTATACAACCCTGCACAATTCAACAGCCTCAGAAATGACCATAAAGCTGAATTAACAGCCCTCTAAAACCATTTGTTACCTTCATGGAGATGGGATTTGTTGCACTGTGCATTACTGTAAATTCTGTGTTTTTCAACTCAGAAGTCACTCTGAGTGAAAGGTGAGACAATTCAAACACATGGCAAAGTAACAGCACATGTCGTAATTACCATAGATTTGAAAAAAGTAACACATTTTGATTCTGAAATTGGCCAGAGAAGTTTTAAGTGATTAAAAAAAATTAAACATTTGAAAACGGCACACTGAGTTGTGCAGGAGAGTGTGTCACATACGGTCTTTTACAATAACTGATTTGACCTGATGCAATGGGATGAAATATGATGTATAAGTTCAACTGTGCTTCCACACCGTTGTTGATTGTTTCTGCTGCATTGGTTGCAGGTTTCGGACTGTGAGTCAGAAGTAGTTTCATCAGTCAAACTAATGTGTTTAATAGCGCTAACTTAACGCCAGTTGTCAGCCTCGCCTGGTTTACACTGTCACATATCCATCATACGTGTGTCATATCTGAGCTATAAGATTAACATTCAAAATGAATTTAAAGAGCATAAAATTAAGTGTAAAGTCTGAGGGTTGTCTGTGTTACATGAATAGAAAATGATTTTAAACTTGGACTGTGGACAATGGTGGATTCGCTGCCATGTTTACTTTCTGTGTTGACACACTTCCATAATTTGTGAGGCAGAGTTATTCGGAAAGATTTATTTATTGTTTATTCGCAGGCCTGACAACCACAGGACGCCCTTGTCAGAGACTCACTTCTGTGATGTGCCTGGTTACTCTCTCTCTCTCTCTCTCTCTCTCTCTCTCTCTCTCTCTCTC